>JACGWO010000001.1:26990434-27221465 GCA_034509735.1 Sesamum alatum | reverse complement strand
TAGTGTCACGGATTGGTACTAGACGGCCACCCATGGTGACGGTCGCGGATTCTAGGAATCCAACCAAGTCTAGCTGAAGGTGAACCTAAAAAGTCACAGACAATCCACACACATAACATATTTAATTTAGAATTAAATATTTAGAGAAAAAAGAATGATTAAATTGGATTTAATCGGGTCCTTCTTTTCTTGGGAAGAAATTTAATTCCTTTTATTAGATTAAAGGAATTTATCTAATAAATTGGATTTATTAGAAAATTAATTTAATGGTCTTGCAATAAATATTTATATATTTGATATATTTATTTATTGCCTTTAGACTATTTTAAATGAGATTTTAAAATATTCCATTAAAATTTAATCAATGGTTGAGAATTAAAGAAGAGAAATCTATGGCTTAGATTGGTTTTGACCAAGAAAGTTAGATGTTGACTAGGATTTGACTAGGTTCAAATCCTATTCAAGAAGGAGTCTTCAAAGTGTAGGAATTAGAAGAGGAATTGGGTTCCTCCTCTATAATATTCCTAAGTGTCCTCTTTAGAAGAGATGATGAAATTTTTAAAGCACACACACAACACACACTCAGCCTCTTCCTCTCTCTCTCTCGGCCGCACCCTCTCCCTCTCTTTTCCAAGAAAGTTCTTCCAAGTTCTCTTGTTTCTACAATTGAACTTTTTAGGAGGATTGATCTCGTTAATTAATAACATTTGATCGATCCGTCCTCTCCAAAACATACACTTGTTCTTTCGCTAGCACGAGATCAAAATACGTGGGCGGATTGCGTGTACGAATTAGAGGGTCTTCTTTGTTCGAGATCTTGGAGCAAAACGTGGGGGAACAACGCGAGTACCGGTTTGAAGACAAAAAACGACAATTGGTAGGTTTCTGATTTACAATTTTCGTCCCTCTTTCTTTAAAACCCTATGGCCTCCATGATAGTTTTGTTATGTTTATTATTATTCATGAGATACACCGAACGCCCGGAGAGATTCAAGGGAACACCCCTTTGAACGTATTTTACATATCGTTTATGCACGTTTAATTCTTGCAAATCTTTAATTATCCCGCGCTTCCGCTTTTACGCTACTCCCGAGCCGATCCACACGCCTTCCCTAGCCTTTCAATACCTTAAAGGTTGGTAGGAAAGAATATAATGGTGATTGATTGGGATGTATCTTGACAATCCTTGGATGAACCTAGACACATTCCAATAATCACATTAAACTATGTATATATAGGAGTATATACAACACCTTGTGTAATTGAATCATTATTCATCTTTTCTAGGAAAAGAGAAGACAATTTTCAGCCTCTCTCCTCTTGAACTCTCGGCCACTCTCTCCCTCTCTCACTTGTGTTCTTCACTTGATTTTGAATCAAAAAGGAAGAACAAAGTAGGTTTAAGAGAACACTAATTCCTAGTGTTTATTCTCTTCTAAACCGATTCCACATTCATAGGACCCGTTTTTCTCTTAGCAAGGAGAACGTGAGTTTCTTCCGGTGTGGTGTGGATCAACTTTGGAGAATCTATGTGTTTGGGTTTGTGAACATTCCGGAGAAGGAATAACGCAAGTAGCCGAGCACACGTGAAATCTACAAATGTAACAGTTTATTACGCTTTAGTAGATTTACTTTTCGTCTATGCCCTATGTGTTATATATATATATATATTTAAAAATTAACACATCCTACATCGAACGTCCGGTTGAGCACCCAAGGGTACACCCTTTGGAATTTTGCTATATCTGCAATTTAATTTCAATTACGTATCGATTTACGCTTTCTCGCTTCCGCTCGCACTCCCGGGCGGATCCGCTTGTCCTTCATATTCAAGAACTCCCACTAAATACACGCCCCTTCGATCTAATAGAGATGTTTAATTTTGCAACCAGCTTGGTTCACCACTCCAAGTCTAATTCCCGGAACCTATACAAGGTCCTTAGACTTGTGAACCCTCTTATGGTCCTGTGTATTTAGTAACCTACGAATATCTAAATGGATCCAATCCAATAGACTTTTCACAAAGCCCATTTTACAAAGAAGCTTTATGGTCTTTCCATATCAGAAAGGACTTGTAAGCTAGTCGACTCAAATTGTCTATCGCTAGACTCTTTGAATCTTCAACTTCTTCGTCCTTAACTAAAGGAAAAACCATCCTAGCTAATGGATGTCAAATTCATAAGTTTATCTTTATTTATCCATTTTAATCATTTGATATTGAGTACTCATAATCCGATTATGGGATGGAGTTTAAGGATAATTATGTATCCCACCTAGCAGACAAGAATAACCATTTTTTGTCAAATAAAGCAATTTTATTGATCAAATGTACGTAATTCAAAAACTGTCTAACAGTACATAAAAAAAACATACTTCGATCATGCTAGGTTACATAAATTCCCATCTAACTCTATCCCTAACATGATCACTGCTATGCTAAGCCTAACTAGTCCCTAGTCTTTTCAGCAATGGCCCTGCCATCGCTAAACCTTAGGACCTGTCTTAACTCTCTACTCAAAACCATCTGCAAACCATTCACAGATTATGATTGACTGGTATCCAATACTAAAGAGTAGAACAATAATCATGTTGGTACTTAATTCAAATGTACCGTCATTGGAGAGGAGCTTAGGACACTCCCTCTTCCAATGGCCCTTTTTGCGGCGGTTAATCCACACATCGTTTGGAATCTATGACTTTGTCCGTCGAACCCTCTTCCTCTTTCCTTTACCTACGCCCAGCGGTGTATGTAACAAGATCACTCGAAGTGCTACCAGCGACTGACATTGTCTTAGCTTTCTTCGTCTTCCAGCGTCCGACACCCTTGCCTTTCGCTTCTTAGGTCGAAGCCTCTCCCACTACTACCACCGATGTAGATTTTTCAATCGTTGCCTCGTATCGGACAAACACATTTATCAACTCATGAAGGTCTTTTTGAAGCCCATTCGTGTTATAGTTGACAATAAATGGGTCGAATGAGGAAGGAAGAGACTGAAGGATCACGTCGATGTACGTCTTTTTCAAGATCAGCTCGAAGGTCTTTGAGCTTCTCCACAAGGAGATAGCATCATCACTCCATGATCATGTATAGACGACCCTTCTGTCATCTTAGCTCGAAGAATCCCTTCGTTCCAGCGTATCTAATATGCCGGTCTGAGACCATATAGATATCTTGCAAATGAAGCATAATCGAGCCATCATCATTTAGCCCATCGTACTGCTTCTAGATCTCGCTACTCATCGAGTCCAGTACGATGCTGCAGACCTGCCGGTGATCAGCATGCATCTTCTCAAACACCAAGTGTTCTTGAGGCATTAACCCATCCGGCAAGGCCTGAGGAAGATCGTTATCCAGAATGTAATTCTGGTTCTCGAAATCTAAGACTATCTTAAGATTTCGCAGGCAGACGTTGTAGTTTGTTCCATTAAATTTTATTAGCCTCTAGTATTGGCGTTAGTGGATTCTTAGACATCTACATTCGAAATGTAAAGAGAAAAACATTAAGTAGATTATAGTAATATTATATTCAAGTTAGAACTTGGTCATTAGTCATTAACCTCTCCCACTATTTCTGCGAAAGCCCATCACTCTCAAATGGGGTTTCGGGAAACCATTTTCTAGTGGGCTTGAGGTCCACAAACGCAATTCTTCATGCCCCGCTTTTATGATTCACATGGAAAAAGGCTTTGTGGGAGGTAACCTATACCATTCTCATCCAATGAGATCCCCAAGTTATTTTGCCTCGCCTCTTCACATGATCTGAGGACTCCAAGCGAATCATGTTGCTCAGTGTTAGGCCCGACCCATCAACCAAATGAATATCTCAACTATCGCCCCCCACGACTCGTGAGATAGGGAAATAGGAGCATATTCCTATGTTTATAAGAATAGCATAACTTTCTTCCACTTCAAACGTGCCACGACTCGTGAGACCACGAAGGGGTGAAAGTCGCTTCCTCACTACATTACTATGGATGGAAGGCTTGCATTTAAATCAAACCATTTGATTAATCCATTAATGGGCCTAATATTTACTTGGACCATCCAAGTGAGAGTTGAGTTTAGTAGTGACCGAACCTCATCATTAAGAAAGTTTTGCATGCTTGAGTTTTATCATTGAATATAAAGACATGCATTCCAACACATCATACATCAAATATTCAAACATACACCACATGCAAAATAAGCCTAGCACGCCCCTGTTGGATGATCACAAGCCTAATCTTATGTGATCCACTGAGCCTGCAGTGGATCTATGGTCAATCTAGGTAGCCTACACTATTACAAAATTATAATCCATTATCATTCTAATGAGTCTTGTAACACCTCGTCATTCTTTTGGACTCTCCATCGTGGGCTCCGTCCAGTGGGCCTCTTCTTGGGCCTCCATCGCCACAAAAGTGCTTCCTTATAATTTTTTTCAAAAATAAATCCTCACTAACCTAACTACACTCATTACAACATAAATAAGAAACCCCAATCATAAGTTGGGGTGAGTACAAAAGGAGGGGGAAAGCAAGCCTTATTATTTCAAGGCTAAAAACGAGATAGAGAGAGAGGGAGAGAGAGAGAGAGATAGAGAGAGAGAGAGAGAATAATAAAATAAAGAGGCACGCAAGCTTCACCCAACAAAAATTAAACCATACATAAGGGCCATGGGCTTTGTGATCATCCCCATTGCTAATCCAATAAACAATTAATATACATTTATATCAAATATAAACATGCCCAACAAATAAATACATCCAATGCATTTATTAAAACAATATCCAATATAATCAACAACAACATAATTATATGCAGAAAAACATATATTAATCATGCAATTAAAAATGGATATCAAGTATCATACATCCAATTTAACTAAGATTAAAATTAGCCAAAATTAATCATTTCAGAAAATATGTAGAAATGTGGAAAATCCAATTTTTCGGGTAAAAAAGGCAAAAAAAGCCCAGCCGTTCAAAACCGACCAACCAGCCGCGCGCGGCGAGCATGCGTCTGGCCCTCTGCCGGCCGGCAGCTACTGTACTGCATGTTTTTCAACCCAATTTTTTAAAAAAAATTTTACACTAAAAATTGCAACTAAAACATGCATTTACATGCTTGGATATCCATAATTAAAAGCAAAATTAACACATATTCTTCTAAACACATAATAATGCTTAAACCCATAAAACATGTCTGCCAAAAGCAAATTAAACATATTGAACATGCGCATCACATAAAAAACATGTTATTGCTAAAGCCACAACACCGAACCGGGCTCTGATACCACTGAAAGAATCGGTACGACCCGGGAACGCGCCGGAAGCATAAAATAAACGAAATTTAAAACGATTTCAAAGGGGTGTTCCCTTAGAATTCCTTGGCATTCGGTGTATTCAAAAGCATCATAACATAAAGAATAATATGCTTGAGCATGTGGCCAGAGGAGGAAACAAAAAAATCCAATAATTTAATTTTTCGTTTATCATGTAGAACAACAACAAGTGTTGATTCTCTTTTCGTTCCTTTTTCGTTCACTTTAGGACTCAACTTAGAATCCCTCTAAAGATGATCCGTGCAACACTAGGAAAGTAAAATCTCAATCCATTGCTAGATGAAAATGAGATTAGTGGAAGAAAATCCGAATAACACTATCATATTAGTGTATTTGAATTCCTCTTTGTTCTTAACTTGAATAGACTTCAAGAAGAACACAAAAGATTCTTTTTTTAGAGGAAAATTTTATGGTTCTTTGTGAGGGGAGAGCAAGTTCGGGAGTTAGAGCCATATGTGTGTAGTTGTGTAATTGTAAGTAGTTTCCAAAACCACCTACATACTAATGCACAACTTGTGCTCAACCTCCGACCATTTTAGCATAACATGTGCACCACCTCACCATCATGGCAAGCCATATCATTGCTTACATGGAGGACTTTCAACTCCTCTTCAACTTGCATCAATCCCTTGAGCTTAGATTTCAAGTCATGGACCAATTTTTGACCGGTCTTAGTTTAATCAAATTAAATCAAGTCCAATCAGATCCATGGGTTCCATATTAAACTAATTAATATTAAACCTTATTGAAATTCAAAAGTTTATTTAATCCAATTAAATAAACATAAGCTCAAGCACCAATTAATTGATCCAATCAATTAATTAAACGAAACCAAATAAATTAATCCAATTAATTTAAAGGTATTAAGCCCAAAATTAATTAATCAAATTAATTAATTCTTGGGCCATCCATCCAATGGATTTTCCAATAAATGATCCAATCATTTATATTCTCCTTGAATTAATTTAATCAAATTAAATTAATATGCTTCTTCCAGAATTAATTGAAAATTAATTCCACTACTTCCATAGTGATTTGTGTGTGACTCTTTAGGTTCATCCTCAGCTAGACTTGAGCTTGCGTCCAACACAATTGATTAATTAAATCCAATTTAATTAATTATTTCTGATTAACCATTAATCAGAAATGCCCGTCACCATGGATGGCCGTGTAGCAACGGTCGATGGCACTAGAGACTACGTGAATGTTGGCGTGAATATTTAGGCTCCGAATTCCATACTGTTAGAGTAGGTGACCATGTAAGCCAATTTTGGTAGGAATATGCAACCTATGTCTAGAAAATTTTTTGGTATTTGATAAAAGCATTTATGAATAAAGAAGTGAAAATTCATATGGAAATACTTTGTTTACGTTCACTTATCTGCATTTACATTTCTGTTCACTACGCAAACAAAGCCCACGGACTGAGAAACGATTTCGGGGACTGGGACTACGCTTGGAGGTAGGTCCATGAAATCAGTCTTACCGAATCAGTCCGGAAATCTCCAAGTCAAGGAATCCCGAAAATGGGTACCGGGATTCCCTTTGAGACTTGCACTAAGCATCTGCTGTCGTATTTCATCGACGGGTGATGAAGGTCGTCTAAGCAGTGTTAGTGGGTCAGCATGCTAGGAAGCAGCTGACTGAGGTGACTTCCGGGAACCGTCTTACGGAGGACCTTGAGTATGGTCAGCAAGGTATGACGTGTATTCCCGGTTCCAACGGTACAGGCCAAGTCCTTTGACTTGAGGAACTGTTGAGTTTACCTGTGCATCAGGACTGTATCTTAGATATGGTGAGAGATTGCCAAAATACTCTTGAGTAGTCATAAGCCATGTCTAGTGCAGCTCGGGTGTACAAAGTGACAGTAGTTTCCAAGAAAGGATCTGTCTCCTGTCAAAAGGTATTGAGAGTTGAGTCTCATGTATGCTCTGTGTCTTGTCCCTGAAATCTGTGGCCACAGTAACTGAACAGAAGGGAAAGGTTTCCCTTGCGGCATTTAGTAAGGACAGACCGACACTTAGGTCCAAAATGGGTACCTGCTTTTTCCGTGCCCTAGACTCTAAGTGATGAGACCGAAGACAGAAGGACAAGTGTACTGTTAGAACTTAGATGTTCATCCCCAATTATTTTACCTAGTCTCTAGTGCCATGGACCGTTGCTAGATGGCCACCCATGGTAACGGGCGGATTCTAGGAATCCGATCAAGTCTAGCTGAATGGTGAACCTAAAGAGTCACACACTATCTACACACACTTAATATTTAATTTTAGGATTAAATATTGGAGTAAAGGAATGATTAAATTAGATTTAATCGGGTCCTATATTTTCTTGGAGAAATTAATTCCTTCTATTTGATAAAGGGAATTAAATTAATAAATAGGATTTATTAAAGGGTTGATTTAATGGGCTTAGAATAAATATTAATATTTATTTATTATATTATATTTATTCTTTTAGCCTTTTGGAATATTTAATGGGATTTAAAATATTCCATTAAATTAAAATCAACGGTTGAGATGGAAAGGGGAGATGGAAGGCTAGGATTTGTTTGACTAGGTCAAACACTAGTTTGCCTAGGACTTTGACTAGGTAAAAATCCTAGTCAAATTAGAGTTGTTAGAGTAGGAGTTTAAAGAGGATTAAACTCCTCCTCTATAAATACCTCTAGCTTCCAACCTTTTGAAGGATGATGATTCTTGAAATCACACACACAACACACACTCATCTCCCCCTTCCTCACCTCTCGTCCGCCCCCTCTCTCTCTACAAGAAAATTACTTCTTGTTCTTTTGTTCTTGGAACATTAGAACTAAGGAAGATTAGTCCTGTTAATTCATAACGTGTGATTAATCTATCCTCTCCAAAATACTTGTTCGTTGCTAGCACGACGTGCAAGATACGTGGGTGGATCGTGTGTCACGATTTGGAGGGTCTCAAGAACGAGATCTCGGTGCAAAACGGGGAACAACGCGAGTAGCCGTTGAAGACGAAAACGACAACGGGTAGGTCTCGTTTTACTTTTTCGTCCCTCTTTAATTTTCAACTCTATGGCCTCCATGATTTCTTTACATGTTATATGATCAGGAGATACACCGAACGCCCGGGAACCTCAAGGGCACACCCCTTGAGCGTGTTCTTTTAAATTAAAAGCATGCTTTAATTTTTGTATGTTTATTTTATCGCGCTTCCGCATTCGCGCAATTCCCGGGATGATCCACCGATTTCTTTCACATACAGGTATAGTCTTTCTGTCGACCATCTCCTGGTCTTAGTCTAGGGTATGGAATTGGGCGTTTGTTCCCATCCTGGACCAGGCGACTATGCTTCAAACGCGAGACGCGTTTACTCTATTAATCGACCTAGGGAACTATTCCCTACTCGACCAATCGCTACGGCCGTAGACTTGAAGAGTCTAAATCATCTCAGAGCGCATAGGAGACATACCTGTCAAATACTGACAGGGGACAGATTCTCTCTTGGAATCCACCATCCTCACTACATACTCGGACTGCACTGGACAAGGCTTATAATGACCATATCAAAAATATGGTCACCTTTCGCCAGATCCAAGATACAACCTTCATATGCATGCAACTGCCATGATTCCTCAAGTCCGAGGACTAATCCCGTACTATTAGAACCAAGAATTCCAGTCATACCGAACAAGCCTCCAAGGCTTCCATATGACGATTCTTGCGAGTCAGTTCAGTCAGTCGACTACCTTGCCAAATAACCCACTAAAATTGCATAGACGACCTACGTCTGGCACCGATGAAACTCGGCACTCACCTAGTGAATGCAATATTTAGTACAAGTCTCTATAGGGCACTCGAGGCCTAGTCTTGAGTCCTCGACTTGGAACGTTTCAGACCGACCCTCAAGGAGTTGGTTTCATAGCCGCCAACCTATGCGCAACTCAAGTCAATAGGTTTAACCAATCGGTCTGTGGGCATTTGTTGTGACATTGAAACGCCATTCAATGTGAGTAGTAAGCACAACAAACACATTTTGCCAATAATGAATACTTACTTTATCCATCAATATAAAATTACTTTGATAAAGATCGACAAATAGTTCACAGAACAATCAATCAAATTGACTTTCTGATCACCTATTCTAACATCTAGTTGGGTTGCGCATTGGATGGCAGCTATGAAATCAACTTCGAAGGGTGGGCTCTGAAACATTCCAAGACCTCGAGATAAGGAATCGAGGGTCCTATAGAGACATGCACAAAGATTGCATTCATTTGATGAGTGGCGTGTTTCATCGACAACAGACATTGGACGTCTATGCAATATTAGTCTATAGTTGACAAGGGTGTCAGCTGACTGAACTGACTCGCGAGAATCGTCATATGGAAGCCTTGGAGGCCTTGTTGGTATGACTAGCATTCCAGACTCCGATAGTATGATATCAGTCATCGGACTTGAGGAATCATAGCAGTCACATGGATATGATTGTTGTATCTAGCATTTGGAAAGAGATGTTCATATCTGGGATACGTTCATCATAAGCCTTATACAATGCAGTCGGAATATGTATTGAGGATGGTGGATTCCAAGATAGGATCCATCACCTGTCATCATATGATAGTCAAGTCTCCTATATGCTCTGAGACAGTTTAAAGCTCTTTAAGTCTGTGGCCACAACAATTGGTCGAATAAGGAATGGTTTCCTACGTCGATCAATAGACCAAACGTGTGTTGAGTTATTGAGAATAGTTTTCTAGTCCAGGAAGGACTCCATACTCATATGGAACTCAGGAGGCTAAATGTTATACGCCAATATTCACCTAGTCTCTAGTTCCATGGACTGTTGCTAGACGGCCACCCATGGTGATGGGCATTTTATCAATTAATGGTTAGTTGGAAAACAGTTAATTAAATTGGATTTAATTAACTAATTGTATTGGACACAAGCCCAAGTCTAGTTGAGGGTGAACCTAATGAGTGACACACAAATCACTTTGGATTTGGTGGAATTAATTTGGAATTAATTCTAGAATAAGAGAATTAATTTAATTGCATTAAATTAATTCAAGAGAGAAAATAAACTATTGGATCATTTGTTGGAAAATCCATTTGATGGATGGTCAAAGAATTAATTAATTGGATTATTTAATTTTTTGAACTTAGAACCTTTAATTAACTGGATTTATTTATCGGGTTTTGGCTAGAATAATTGATTGGATCAATTATTCGTAATTTGGACTTAAATTTGTTTAATTGGATTAAATAAATAGTTGGGATTCAATTGGATTAAAATTAATTAGAATAATTAATGCCCAATGGATTCATGCTCGGACTTTATTTAATTAGATTAAATACAAGTCCAAAACATAAAGTCCAAGTCCACATTACATGCATGTTGAAGCTAGTTAAGGAGGAGTTTCAACTCCTCCACATGTGTACATGATATGGACGACCATGAGCTCTTTTGTGGGTGGTTTTCTCTCGCTATTATGTATAGTGGATGTGCTAAAAGTGTGTGTATGTGGAAGTTGCCTTGGAGGTTAATTATGTAGGTGGTTTTTTGAACTCTACATTCTACATACACAAAACAACTTTGCTAGACAATCATTCACTTACTTCATTTTTGCTGGAGCTTTTAGGCCAAAAACTCTCTGAAAGTTCTCCCTTTAGTGTTCATACTTCTTAGAGAAGATTGAACGAAAATATTCCAAGTTCACTAACTCATAGTGCTTTCTTTGGAAGTGTTTCTTCTTCCTTTCTATTTTCTATCTAGCAGTAGAGTGGAATCATATCCTTAGTGTGGTGTGGACAACATTGGAGGAGTTTTACGTTGATCTCTCAAGTGCACCAACAAAGGAAGAAAAGAAAGGAACAACGCTTGAAGCAGTTCTACGTAAAATTGAGCAAATGTTGGTTTTTCTTTTACATTTTATGTACCTTTGTTCTTGTCCTTTTAAGCCACATGTTCAGCATCCTTGCTTTTGTTATTTGTGCTTTGACAAACAGCGAACGCCCGGAAACTTCAAAGGGAACACCTCTTTAAATCTGGTTTAAATTATGCTTTAAATTTACATTTTTAAGATTCCTTTGTGTTCTCGGGTCGTACCCGATTCTTTCAAATGCTATGCGCTACACCCTACTCTTGGATCTCTTTTTTAATCTAAACGGGCTCTTTATTAGCTTTCGAAGTTTTTATGTATTCAGCCTCAATAGTGGAGTCTGTTCATGAGCCCAGGGTCAAGATGCTTTCGTTTATTGAGAAACTTGAGAATTTGGCCGTTGGTATGAACAACGATACATACATTGATTGATCCTTGAATTTCTGCCACCCTCATTTAATCAATTTGTTGTAATACCACATGGATGGGCTTGAGAAGTCCGTTCCTGAATTGATCAATATGTTGACTAGTTCGAGGATATGGTTAAGAAACCCACGCGAGTGATGCTTGCAACCCTGTCCACTTCTAGGTCCAAGGGCAGGAAGGCCGTTGTAGGACTAAGATGGGGAAGGACAAGGCTTACCCACAAAACCCCCTTTTTTTGTAATTACAAATTAATTAGATTTCATAATTTGCTTGAAATCCAGCCTTATTGAGTAGAAAACTAGAAATCAAATTTTTCCTCATGGAAGGAGTATAAAGCACATCCTTCAAGGTCAATACACTTCCTAAGGTGAATTTTAGCTCAACTTCTCCAATTCCAAGCACTTGGGTGGTAGGAGAATCACCAAGCAGAATCTCGGCTCCTCGAGTGGAGTATACATACTACAAAAAATGTGAAAATTAGAGCGGTTATGTAACCAGCACAAGTGACCGTTGCAAAACCCGGGTTGATTTGGAACGCATGTCCGACCGTCCCAGCATATAATGCTAAATGAGATTCTTTGGCGCTTTGAGTGAACAATGTAATGCAATGACCGTTCCAAATTGCATGTATTGAGAAAATCAAATTTAGTTCCAAACACCACTCCAAAATGTGCTATTATCAGAACGGTCATTTAGATAAATGATTATATGTGCCGATGACCGTTCCAAATGTGCACAAATGGTTATATTATAACGGTTACTTTACCATTCTTATGTTCGTGCCAGAATTCGTTCCTAATGATGGAGCAATGACTAGTGTAGTGTTCCAAATAATATTGCAATGCCCATTCTAATTTTTTTCTATATATATGTTACCCTTCATTTTAATTATTCTTATAATTACTCTCCAACTCATTTGTTCTAACTCACTCTCTTAATTCTTTATACGTAAAATTGAAAATATCAACAATCTGCGCAAATTTGCATATTGATCTTGAAAGGTGTTTTGCTCAGGTAAGAAGTTGAAATTCTTTAATTGTTAATTATATATATATTGTTGTGATCATTTAATTACTGTTGTGAATTTCTTGTGTACATAGGACTAATCATGTTAAGACAGTTGAGGAGATGGATGTATGATCGAGACGTGTTTGGTGTGACAACGGAGTTTGAGGATGGTGTTACAATATTTCTATAATGGACCCAGTCTCAGCATGCATATATGGATGAGGATAAGGTTAGGTATCCCTGCCGAAAGTGCAAAAACGAACGGTTCAAAACACCGGACGAGGTAAATTTCGAGTTGTGTATGAAAGGATTTATACCGGAGTATTATAATTAGACTTCGCATGGTGAGGAGAGGGTGCAGGAATACTTTGAAGCATTGACAACACCCCCTACGCAGCAGCAGCAAACGCCACCCGTTTAGGAGGAGGGTAGTTCACATTGGGGTGATGCAACTCAGATGGATTGGGCGCATAGGATGGTTCGATGCCGCCAGGCCGTCCTCGATATTATCCTTCTGATGTGGGTCCTAGTTCATATTACGATTCAGGATCATATGATTATGTATTTGGCTTGTCAGACCATTTTTTTGATGTAGTTCATACTGCCGACTAACCATTATGAAACGGTTGCACTACCTCTCAGTTGGCGTCAATTGCTTCTTTGGTGAATATCAAGGCTGAAGGGGGTTTTCTGAGCATACATATGATCGCTTGTGCAGTGGGTTGATACTGTAATGCCCCGCGATCACACTTTCCCCATCGATTATTACAGTACGAAGAAATTGATAAGAGAATTGGGTTTACCAGTTCAGAAGATTGATGAGTGCAAAAATGGTTGCATGTTGTACTGGAAGGACGATATTGATCTGGAATATTGCAAGTTTTGCGGAGACGCTAGGTACAAGCCACCAGGGATAGAAATCCTAGACGCAAGAAGTCCCCGTATGCCATTCTTAGGTATCTACTGCTTACCCCTCCGCTGCAGAGGTTGTATGCATCGGAGGCCACTGCAGAGCATATGACTTGGCATGCGAGCCATCAAACAGAGGAAGGATCCATGTGTCATCCGTCTGATGCAGAGGCTCGAAAGCATTTTGACCGGACGTATCCTGATTTTGTAGCTGAGCCCCGTAATGTTAGACTTAGGTTGTGCACGGATGGGTTTGCACCGCACGACCAGTATGGTAAAATTTACTCATGTTGGCCCGTGATACTTACACCGTACAATCTTTCACCGGGAATGTGCATAAAGTCTGAGTATATGTTCCTAACGATAGTGATCCCTGGCCCATTGAATCCCAAACTTATCGATGTCTACCTGGAGCCGTTGATCGAGGAGTTGCAGAATTTATGGCATGTGGTGTACGTACGCACGACACTGCGAGAAACCAGGTATTCATGATGCCGGCCGTATTGATGTGGATAGTGAACGACTTTCCCGCTTATGGGTTGGCGTCTGCATGGAGTACTACAGGTGTTATGGGGTGTCCAGTTTGTATAGAGGACACACGAGCATTCTATTTATAGTAAGGCCGGAAGGCATGCTATATTGACTGCCACAGGCAGTTCCTCCCATCAAACCATTCTTATCGCAGGAACAAGAAAGCCTTCACTAAAAAACTGAATAGAGAGGAAGGTTGCACGTGCGAGGCTGCTTGGAGAACAGATTTGAACCCGTGTCAATGCGTTTAGTGTTGTAGTCGAGCAACCGTTGAGTGTACCCGAAGCCTACGGTGTCGACCATAAGTGGACGAAAAAAAGCATCTTCTGGGAGCTTGAATACTGGGGGGCACATCTGATACGACAGAATCTTGATGTCATGCACATTGAGAAGAATGTGTTCGATAATATATTTAATACTGTGATGGACATCAAAGGAAAAACGAAGGATAATCAAAATGCACGGAAAGATCTCAAGATAATATGTAACCGGCGGGAGCTTGAGGTGGACGAAAAGAGACCGAACGTGATGCCCAAAGCGGTATATACACTGACGAAGGATTAAAAGAAGGAGATAATGAGTAGATTCGTTGTCTTAGGTTTCCTGATGGGTATGCCTCTCACTTGTCCCGCTGTGTCGACATGAAGGAGCTAAGGATGCACGGTATGAAGAGCCATGATTGTCATGTATTCATGCAGAAGTAGGTTGCCTTCCGTGAAATGCTTCCTGAGCACGTGTGGGGGGCCTTGACTGAGGTGAGCCTTCTATTCCAGTGCCTATGCTCAACCACACTCGACGTGAACAAGGTAAAAGAATTGGAAGACAGTGTAGTCATCATCTTGTGCAACCTCGAAAAAATATTTCCTCTTTTTTTCGACTCAATGGAGCACCTAATTGTTCACCTTCAATATGAGGCGCGTGTTGGGAGGCCCGTGCAATACAGGTGGATGTACCCATTTAAGAGGTAATTAACTACACTATAAAATTTACTATTAACTATATTATTTTTCTGTGGCTATTAATTTGCATTTTATTAAATACTCGTATGAATAGATTCCTACGCGATTTGATGAAGAAGGTGAAAAATATAGCACACTACTTCGAACCACACATTCGGTGCAAGCGAAGAAGACCCGGTCGGAACGATGATCTCACGAGCAACGACGATCGAATAGTATGGTCCATTTTAAATCACTCGGGCCCGAGCAAGTGGAGCCTCAAAGAAGAGATGACTGAGCGGTGAGGAACTTCATGTTATCGAGACGTACGTGTTGTGTAATTGTGAAGTAGTTGCACCGTACTACGAGTAAGTTATCTATACAATCTTAACTCTCTCAAGCCTTCATTTCAATTTGAACATGTATATTTATAATTATTAGTTTTACTGATACAGGTCATTCTTGAATGAACTGAACGAGCTGTTGGAATAGGTGACCAGAAAGCCAATAGGTTTGGCAATTTGTAACCTATCCGATAACTTGATGTGAATGTAATATTATTATGTGATGAATAAGATGAGTATTCGTCACCAATGGTACCTTCTTTGTTGCGCTCATCTTACATTTGTTAAAATGATGTTTAACTTATATCGCAACAAAGCCCACAGACCATGGATAACAACTCGTGCAGTTGGGCCACGCATTGGATGTGGTCATGAAACCAACTGATTAAGAGTTGGGTCTGAAACATTCCAAGTCGAGGAACTCGAGACAGGGCATCGAGAGTCCTATTGAGACTTGCATCAAGTGTCGTGTTCATTGGATGAGTGTCGTGTTTCATCGGCGACAGGCGTGGGACGCCTACACGGTCTTGATGGATTGGTCGGCTGGGGTCGAGCCGACTGGACTGACTCGCGGGGATCATCATATGGAAGCCTTGGAGGCTTGGTCGGTATGATTGGATTCCCCGGTTCCGATAGTACGGGAGTAATCCTCAGACTTGAGGAATCATGGCAGTCATGTGCACAGGACGGCTGTATCTTGGATCTGGCGTGAGGTGATCATTCTGTAAGATGATCATTATAAGCCTTGTCCAGTGCAGTCGGAATGTGTAGCGAGGACGGTGGATTCCAGGAAGAGGATCCATCCCCTGTCAGTATGTGACAGAGGTATCTCCTAAGCACTCGGAGACACGTTCATGCTGTTTGAAGCTGTGGCCACAGTGGTTGGTCGAACAAGGAATGGTTTCCTGTGTCGACGCAATGAAGCATACGTGGTCTCGAGTATTAAGCATAGATGCCTAGTCAAGGATGGGAACCGACGCCCAATTTCATACCCTAGACTAAGGCCGGGAGACGGTAGACGGAAGGATCGTACCCGTACGGAATCGGCGCCTAAATGTTCACGCCAATTCACCTAGTCTCTAGTGCCATGGACCGTTGCTAGACGGCCACCCATGGTAACGGGCTCTTGTGGGACACAGGCCCAAGTCTAGCTGAGGGTGAACCTAAAGGGTCACACACAAATCACAGAGGAGGTTGAGAGATCGACTTGGAGTCAATCTTGAAGGATAAAATAAGTAATTGGATTACTTAATGGAAAGTCCATTGGATGGACGGGCCGATATTGTATCGGGCTTTCATTTAATCGGTAAATTGGATTTTCGATTAAATATGGAAAGTTGAGATGTTGAGACGTTGGATCTTTTAATTGGATTAAAAGATCAACGGGAATAATTTAAATGGACATTAAATTGGATTTAATATTGAGTTCGTCGTAATTGGATTACGATAAAACCCGGTCCGTTGAATTATACCCGAGAGGAGAAATAATTCCTAATTTGGAATGGGGAGAAGTTGGACTTCTTTCCTTAATTAAACATGGCCGACACGCTCCCTTGAAGGAAGCAAAATCAGCCATGTTTCATGCTAGGTGGTATGTTGACTTATCTCTTTTGGAAAGAGACAAATCAACTCCAATCAAGCTCTTCCCTTTTGGTATGATTTGATCATACCATAAATTTAGGTAGGCTTGATTGACGAATTGATGGTGATTGATTGGAATGAATCTAGACATCATTGGATGAACCTAGACACATTCCAATAATCACATTAATTATGTATATATTAGAATATACAACACCAAGCATAAGTGATTCATTATTCATCTTTTTCTAGGAAAAAGATAAGACAAAAATTCTCTCCTCTCTCTCAATTTTCGTGCTCCCTCTCTCTCTTACACTTGTGTTCTTCACTTGATTTTGAATCAAGAAGAAGAACAAAGTAAGTTTAAGAGAACACTAATTCATAGTGTTCTTCTCTTAAACCGATTCCTTCCCCCGTTCTTTTCTAGCAAGAAGAACGTGTGTTTCTTCCGGTGTGGTGTGGATCACCTTTGGAGAATCCATACGTTTGGATTTCGTGAGCATTCCAGAGAAGGAACAACGCAAGTAGTCGGGAGCATACGCTAAACAATCAAAGTTAACGGTTTATTACGCTTTGATTGATTTCATTTATATATCTATGCCCTATGTGATTAAATATATGTTTTAATATTTCACATCCTACATCGAACGCCCGGTTGAGCACCCAAGGGTACACCCCTTGGGATTCGCGTATTTTGAATTTAATTTAAATTTACGCACTTCCACGCTTTCTCGCTTCCGCTCGCGCTCCCGGGCGGATCCGCTTGTCCTTCAAGTGGTATCAGAGCCCGGTTCGATGTAAGGGGCATAGATCTATGTGTTTGGCATGATCTACTTGCTTTTAAATGGCTTTATTGGCATGTTAGATTACATAAATATATGAATAATATGATGATTCAATTGTTTGGATTTAATGGACTTTTGGCATGCTTAATTTTGTTAGATTGGATCTAAAATTGCATGCTTATTTTCAGAATAATATTAATGTTATTGTGCTGAAACAGTTTTGAAAAACAAAAAAAAAAATATATTCGGATCGGTCGGCAGCAACCGCGCGCAGGGGCGCACGCGCACGCTGCCCTGTGCGCGCGGGCGGCCTGCCAGCACAACGGTTGGGCCGTTTTGTGCCGTTTTTTGACTTTTTTTCGAAAAATTCGATTTTCTGTATTTTCTGCACAATATTCTGAAAATATATTAATTTTGCATTTTTTATTTTGGGATAATTGGATTATTCCTTGAATTAAATTTGCTTAATTAATTTGGGATTAATACATGCATTGGATGCATTGTGTAAAATGTCCATTAAATTTGAAATTTGAATTTTGCATATTATTTATATGTTTATGCTTTTGTGATGTTGGACATCACTTGGGTATTTGGAATATCCATTGGTTATTTGTGTATGATTATTTGGAATAATTATGTTATATGTGAGTTGATGGAATCAACATGGGATGATCACAAAGCCCTAGACCTTATGTATAGATGAATGAATGTTTATTTATTTTCTGTTGGGTGGGGCCTGCGTGCCTCTTGTTTTTGGGACTATCATCTCCCGTATTTTCAGCCTCATGATGTTAAGGCTTGTTTCCTTTATTACCGATGTATTACTTTCAGTTGTAATGAGAGTAGATAGGATTGGTGAGGTTTTACTTTTAACAAGCAATTGGAGTCAGAGACCCCAAGGAGGAGCATCAAGGCGTGAAACAAGAGCACTACAAGGCCCATTGGAATGACAATGGGTATATTACTATTGTAATAATTTAGGACCACCCTAGACAGACCATAGACTCACTGCGGGCTCAGTGGGTCGCATAGGTTGGGCTTGTGATCATCCTAACAGAAGTATGCTATATTTTATGCATGCGGCGTTATTTATTTATCGCTTTAAATATTGGATATTTATGCATGCTAAAACACCATAATGTGATGAGGTCTCGGTCACACTTAAATTCTCATTTGGTTGGACCAAATTAAATATTAGGCCCAGAACGGACTTGGATCGAAAATGGTATTTTGGTCTGTCCGAGCCTTCCATCCACAGCAATGTGGTGAGGAAGCTACCACTACCCATGTGTGGTCTCATAAGTCGTGGCACACTTGGAATAGGGGAAAGCTGCACTATTGTTGTGAACAAAAAGACTGCGCTCGCTGTTTCCCTGTCTCACGAGTCGTGGGGGGCGACAGTTTGAGGCATGATTTGGTTGATGGGTCGGGCCCAACATTGAGTAACATGGTTCGTGTTAGAATAGGTGACCATGTAAGCCAATTTTGGCGGGTATATGTAACCTATGTCTAGACAATTATGGGTGTTTGATAAATCATTGATGAATAAAGAAGTGAATTTCATTTGGCATTACTTTGTTTGTGTTCACTTTTCTATATCTGTTCACTACGCAAACAAAGCCCACGGACTGAGAATCAATTTCGGGGATTGGGACTACGCTTGGAGGTAGGTCCATGGAATCAGTCTTCCCGAATCAGTCCGGAAATCTCCAAGTCAAGGAATCCCGAAAATGGGTACCGGGATTCCACTTGAGACTTGCACTAAGCACCTGCTGTCGTGTTTCATCGACGGGTGACGAGGGTCGTCTAAGCAGTGTTAGTGGGTTAGCATGCGAGGACGCAGCTGACTGAGGTGACTCGCGGGAACCGTCTTACGGAGGACCTTGAGTATGGTCAGCAAGGTATGACGTGTATTCCCGGTTCCAACGGTACAGGTCAAGTCCTTTGACTTGAGGAATTGCTGAGTTTACCTGTACATCAGGGCTGTATCTTAGATATGGTGAGAGATTGCCAGAATTCTCTTTGGTAGTCATAAGCCATGTCTAGTGCAGTTCTGGTGTGCAAAGTGACAGTAGTTTCCAAGAAAGGATCTGTCTCCTGTCAATAGGTTTTGGCAGTTGAGTCTCATGTATACTCTAGGTCTTGTCCCTAAAACTGTGGCCACAGTGACTGAACAGAAGGGAAGGATTCCCTTGCGGCGTTTAGTGAGGACAGACCGACACTTAGGTCCAAAATGGGTACCTGCATTTTCCGTGCCCTAGACTCTAAGTGATGAGACCGAAGACAGAAGGACAAGTGTACTGTTAGAGCCTAAATGTTCATCCCTGAATATTTCACCTAGTCTCTAGTGCCATGGACCGTTGCTAGATGGCCACCCATGGTAACGGAAGGATTCTAGGAATCCGACCAAGTCTAGCTGAAAGGTGAACCTAAAGAGTCACACACTATCCACACACATTTAGATATTTAATTAAGAATTAAATATTGGAGTGAAGGAATGATTAAATTGGATTTAATCGGGTCCTTTATTTTTCTTGGAGAAATAATTCCTTCTATTAGATATAAGGAATTAAATTGATAAATTAGATTTATCAAAGGGATTTATTTAATGGGCTTAAATAATATTTATATTTATTTTAGCCTCTTGGAAATATTTAAATAGGTTTTAAATATTCCATTAAATTAAATTAAATCAACGGTTGAGATCAATGGGAGAGATGGATGGCTAGGATTGTTTTGACTAGGTCAAAACACTACTTTGACTAGGACTTTGACTAGGTCAAAATCCTAGTCAAATTAGAGTTCTTAAAAGAAGGAGTTTAAAGAGGATTAAACTCCTCTTCTATATAAACCCCTAGCATCCTACAAGTTGAAGGATGATGAAACTCCAATACACACACACAACACACACACACACGGTTTCTCTCTCTCCCATCTCTCTCGTCCGCCCCTCTCTCTCTCAAGAAAATAGTTTTTCTTGATTCTTTTGTTCTTGGAACATTAGAATCTTGATGAATCAATACCATTAATTGATAATGTGTTATTGATTCATCCACTCCAAAATTATACACTTGTTCGTTGCTAGCACGACGTGCAAGATACGTGGGTGGATCGTGTGTCACGAATTAGAGGGTCTCAAAGACGAGATCTTGGTGCAAAACGGGGAACAACGCGTGTAGCCGTTGAAGACGAAAACGACAACGGGTAGGTCTCGTTTTAAATTTTCGTCCCTCTTTAATTTTCAACCCTATGGCCTCCATGATTTATTTTATGTTATACGTTCATGAGATACACCGAATGCCCGGGAAAATTTCAAAGGCACACCCTTTGAAACGTGTTTTAATTTAAAAGCATGTTAAATTCCGTTTTAATTTTTTAATTATACCGCGCTTCCGCATTCGCGCTTTTCCCCGGACGATCCACAATTACTTTCAGTTCGCTTGGAGTCCTCGGAACCATGCGAATAGGTGAGGCAAAATATCTTGGGAATCTCATTGGATGAGAATGATATTGGATATCTCCCACGAGGTCTTCTTCATGTGAATCGTAAAAGCGGGGCATGGAGATTACGCTTGTGGATCCCAAGCCCACTAGGAAATGGTTTCCCGAAACTCCGCTTGAGAGTGGCGGACTTTCGTATAAATAGTGGGAGGGTTAAAGACTAAAAGACCAAGTCTTCAACTTGAACAATAATATTACCATCATCTGCTAATTTCTGCTTTACATTTTCATTAATGTAGATATGTCTTAGAACCCGTTAACCATGATTCTTGAGACTAACAAATTCAACGGAACGAACTACTCGGACTGGCTGAGAAACCTGAGGATTGTCCTCAGTTTCGAGAACCAAGGCTACGTCTTGGACGAGCCGCCACCGAGCGACTTACCGGAGGGGTCCACGCCTGAAGAACGTTTGACGTTCGAGAAATGGCATGAGGACAACCGGAAAGTACGCAGTATCATACTGGCTTCGATGTCTAACGACATCCAGAAGCAGTATGAGAGGCTGGACAACGTCTCCGCCATAATGCTCCGCATGAACGAGGTTTATGCGGTTCCGGATAGGCATATTAGATATGCCGCAACAAAAGCATTCTTTGGCACCAAGCTCGCTGAAGGAGCGTCTGTACAGAGTCATGGGGTCAAGATGCTCTCCCTAGTGGAGAAACTCGAGGACCTTAAAGCTGGGCTTAACAATGACACGTACATTGACGTGATCCTCCAGTCGCTTCCTCCATCCTATGACCCGTTTGTTGTAAACTACAACATGAACGGACTTGAGAAGTCTATTCATGAGTTGATCAACATGCTGGTCCAATACGAGGCAACGACCCACAAGTCGGCGCCGACGGTATTGATAGGAGAGGCTTCGACCTCCAAGGCGAACGGCAAGAGGGCCGGACGCTGGAAGAGGAAGAAGGGCAAAAGGAAGACGGTTGTGGCCCCTGCTCACGCTCCGGGCGTCCCTGTTGCTCCGGTTGGACCGAGCAAAGGGAAAGGGAAGGCCCGTGGTTCTCAGCGGTCCAAGGCAAATGATGTCTGCATGCATTGCCAAGGGAAAGGGCATTGGAAGAGGGAGTGCCCACAACTCCTCTCCAACCCAGGTGTGTTTGTGGTTGATGTTAATATGATTACTAATTCTGCTTCATGGGTATTGGATACCGGGTGTGGTGCTCACATCTGCAATGATCTGCAGGCACTGCAAACAAGCAGAAGGCTAACCAAGGATGAGATGATCCTGAGGCTAGGCGATGGCAAGGCCGTTGCTGCGGAGGCCGTAGGATCACTAGAGTTAGCCATTAGAAGTCATGTTAGGATTGTACTGAACGACTGTTTCTATGTACCTAGCATGATTAAAAACATTGTTTCCATCCCGGTCCTTGATAAGGAGGGATATGAATTTACCATCAATAAAAACGGTTTTTTCATTATCAAAGATGGTATTTCTCATCTGCTTGGTACATTGGTCAACGGTCTGTACATACTTCAACAGTCTAATTGGATTGTGACTGCAGAACACAAACGAAAACGTGATGATCATAATAACGCACAGATATGGCATGCGAGGTTAGGTCATATCTCTAAAGATAGGATAAGAAGGTTGGTGGACTCAAAAAGTCTAGAAATAGACGATTTGGACAACCTACCGACCTGCGAATCCTGTCTAAAGGGAAGGATGACCAAGAAACCCTTTGTTGGACAAAGTACGCTAGCCAGTGGTTTGTTGGATTTGATCCATACAGATGTCTGTGGTCCACTAAATACTCAGGCTAGAGGTGGGTACTCGTACTTCATAACCTTTGTCGATGATCACTCACGGTATGGTTATGTTTACCTGATGAGGTACAAGTCTAAAGCCTTTAGAAGGTTTAAGGAATACAGACTTGAAGTAGAGAGACAAAACCGGTCGAAAGATCAAAGCCCTTCGGTCGGACCGAGGTGGAGAGTATTTGAGTGGTGAGTTTACTGATTATCTAAAAGAGAATGGGATTCTCTCTCAGTGGACCCCTCCTGGAACACCGCAGCTTAATGGTGTGTCTGAAAGGAGGAATCGGACCTTGTTGGACATGGTCCGATCCATGATGAGTTTTACCGAACTACCCCTTTCCTTCTGGAGATACGCTCTTGAGACGGCGGCCAAAGTTTTGAACTTGGCGCCATCTAAAAGGGTATCCCAGACGCCATATGAGATATGGCATGGCAAGCCTGCCTCCTACAAATACTTGAAAGTGTGGGGTTGCCCCGCATATGTCAAGAGATTAGTGGGAGATAAACTGGACTCGAGGTCTAGTTTATGCAGGTTCATCGGCTATCCAAAAGAAACTGCGGGGTATTATTTCTATGATCCCTCCGAGCAAAAGGTTTTTGTCTCGGAAAACGCAGTGTTCTTGGAAAAAGGTTTTCCATCGGATAGTCGACGCGATGAGGTACTCCTTGAGGAATCAAGTGAGGTACCCCATGAGGCGGCAGTGACATCTGAGCTAGTGGTTCCCACTGATATTGTTCCAGTCCTCCGTAGGTCGGCCAGAGTATCCCATGCACCTGATAGGTATGGATTTCTGGGCCTGACCGGTCAGTTGGATAATGATCCAAAGACGTACGGAGAAGCGATGTTGGACATCGATTCGGACAAGTGGCTTGAGGCCATGAAATCCGAGATGGACTCGATGGGTACAAACAAGATTTCGACCCTAGCAGATCCACCAAAAGGGGTTAAAACCGAAGCTGGAACATACGTTTTGATGAAGTCATATGGGGATATGATTCCATCAAGAATGAGTCCGATCTTTGTGTATACAAGAAGATCAGTGGGAGCTCAGTTGCGTTTCTGGTGCTTTACGTGGATGACATCTTGCTCATTGGGAAAGATGCTAAGATGTTGGGTACCACTAAAGCTTGATTGTCAACACAATTCTCCATGAAGGATATGGGCGAGGTATCCTACATCCTTGGCATCTAGATCTACAGGGATAGATCTAAAAGGATGTTAGGAATGGCCCAGTCCTCGTACATTGAGAAAGTCTTGAAGAGATTCAAGATGGAGAACTCAAAACGAGGATTCCTTCCTATGAGGCATGGAATTAAGTTATCCAAGAAGCAGTCTCCTAAGACTGATGAGGGAGCTTAAAAGGATGTTGGACATCCCTATGCTTCAGCCGTAGGCAGCATACAGTATGTTGTTCAATGCACTAGACCTGATGTGGCTTTCGCTTTGAGCGTAACAAGTCGATATCAGTTGTGTGCCGGGGAGGCACACTGGAGTGCAGTCAAGACTATCCTGAAGTACCTAAAAAGGGACTAAGGACATGTTCTTGATCTACGGCGGTGGAGAGTTGATACTAGAACGCTATAGCGACGCTAGCTTCCAGTTGGATGACGATGATGCCAAGTCTCAGTCTGGTTATGTGTTCAGACTTAATGGTGGCATGGTTAGTTGGAAGGGTTCCAAGTAGGCTACCACGGCGGACTCCACCATAGAGTTTTGAATAAATAGCGGCTTTGGAAGCTGCTAAGGAGTGGTTTGGTTGATGAGCTACATCCAAGGGTTGGATGTAGTACCTAGCATTGCTAAGCCTGTAATTATCTTTTATGATAACAACGGGACGATAGCGCTAGCAAAGGAACCGAGATCTCATCACTATCCAAGCATATTCTTAGACGCTACCATCTTCGTAGAGAGATGGATAGCAGGAGTGACGTTCGGTTGGACCGAGTCAGCTCCGCAGAAAACATAGCAGATCCACTTGCTAAGCCCATGTCGCAAGTTGCCCATACTCACCATCTGAATAAGAGGTTCGAGGTCAATGGGTGATTGGCTTTAGGTCAAGTGGGAGATTGTTGGAATAGGTGACCAGAAAGCCAATAGGTTTGGCAATTTGTAACCTATCCGATAACTTGATGTGAATGTAATATTATTATGTGATGAATAAGATGAGTATTCGTCACCAATGGTACCTTCTTTGTTGCGCTCATTTTACACTTGTTAAAATGGTGTTTAACTTATATCGCAACAAAGCCCAAAGACCATGGATAACAACTCGTGCAGTTGGGCCACGCATTGGATGGTGGTCATGAAACCAACTGATTAAAAGTTGGGTCTGAAACGTTCCAAGTCGAGGACATCGAGACAGGCATCGAGAGTCCTATTGAGACTTGCATGAAGAGTCGTGTTCATTGGATGAGTGTCGTGTTTCATCGGCGACAGGCGTGGGACTCCTACACGGTCTTGATGGGTTGGTCGACTGGGGTCAAGCCGACTGGACTGACTCGCGGGGATCATCATATGGAAGCCTTGGAGGGTTGGTCGGTATGATTAGATTCCCCGGTTCCGATAGTACGGGAGTAATCCTCAGACTTGAGGAATCATGGCAGTCACGTGCACAGGACGGCTGTATCTTGGATCTGGCGAGAGGTGATCATTCTGTAAGATGATCATTATAAGCCTTGTCCAGTGCATTCGGAATGTGTAGCGAGGACGGTGGATTCCAAGAAGAGGATCCGTCCCCTGTCAGTATGTGACAGAGGTATCTCCTATGCACTCGGAGACACGTTCATGCTGTTTCAAGCTGTGGCCACAGTGATTGGTCGAACAGGGAATGGTTTCCTGTGTCGACGCAATGAAGCATACATGGTCTCGAGTATTAAGCATAGATGCCTAGTCAAGGATGGGAACCGACGCCCAATTCCATACCCTAGACTAAGGCCGGGAGACGATAGACGGAAGGATCGTACCCGTACGGAATCGGCGCCTAAATGTTCACGCCAATTCACCTAGTCTCTAGTGCCATGGATCGTTGCTAGACGGCCACCCATGGTAACGGGCTCTTGTGGGACACAGGCCCAAGTCTAGCTGAGGGTGAACCTAAAGGGTCACAAAATAAGTGATTGGATTACTTAAGGGAAAGTCCATTGGATGGACGGGCCGATATTGTATCGGGCTTTCATTTAATCGATAAATTGGATTTTCGATTAAATATGGAAAGTTGAGATGTTGAGACGTTGGATCTTTTAATTGGATTAAAAGATCAACGAGAATAATTTAAAATGGACATTAAGTTGGATTTAATATTGGGTTCATCGTAATTGGATTACAATAAAACCCGGTCCGTTGAATTATACCCGAGAGGAGAAATAATTCCTAATTTGGAATGGGGAGAAGTTGGACTTCTTTCCTTAATTAAACATGGCCGACACGCTCCCTTGGAGGAAGCAAAATCAGCCATGTTTCATGCTAGGTGGTATGTTGATTTATCTCTTTTGGAAAGAGACAAATCAACTCCAATCAAGCTCTTCCCTTTTGGTATGATTTGATCATACCATAAATTTTGGTAGGCTTGATTGAAGAATTGATGGTGATTGATTGGAATGAATCTAGACATCCTTGGATGAACCTAGACACATTCCAATAATCACATTAATTATGTATATATATTAGAATATACAACACCAAGCATAAGTGATTCATTATTCATCTTTTTCTAGGAAAAAGAGAAGACAAAAATCCTCTCCTCTCTCTCAATTTTCGTGCTCCCTCTCTCTCTTACACTTGTGTTCTTCACTTGATTTTGAATCAAGAAGAAGAACAAAGTAAGTTTAAGAGAACACTAATTCATAGTGTTCTTCTCTTAAACCGATTCCTTCCTAAACCCGTTCTTTTCTAGCAAGAAGAAAGTGTGTTTCTTCCGTTGTGGTGTGGATCACCTTTGGAGAATCCATACGTTTGGATTTCGTGAGCATTCCGGAGAAGGAACAACGCAAGTAGCCGGGAGCATACGCTAAACAATCAAAGGTAACGATTTATTACGCTTTGATTGATTTCATTTATATATCTATGCCCTATGTGATTAAATATATGTTTTAATATTTACACATCCTACATCGAACGCCCGGTTGAGCACCCAAGGGTACACCCCTTGGGATTCGCGTATTTTGAATTTGATTTAAATTTACGCACTTCCACGCTTTCTCGCTTCCGCTCGCGCTCCCGGGCGGATCCGCTTGTCCTTCACGAGCAACACCATTCGGAGGACCCAATAATTGATCAACTAGTGGAAACTCAATTCAAGGATTGGTTCAAGCGTCGTGTAAGTTTCACTTTCTTATAAATTATGACTATCTGCCCAATTTCTTATGAATTATTTCAATTGCTATATGATGAATTGCAGGTGAAACCCGAATTGAATCACACAGACAATGATTTGTTGAAGTTGCATTATTGGGGCCCTAGAGCAGAAGTGATGACGTACCCATCTTACTTTGTGAATGGCTTTAATTTCCACAATAAATGTCATAATATCAGGAAGTCAACAATGAATTGTGGTGTTTGCGTCAAAAGCTCATCATATACAGACACGGATTCTGACTTCTATAGAATACTGGAAGAGATAATTCAATTAGATTACCCACTTATTCCAGACATGCACATTATATTGTTTAATTGTCATTGGGTCGATCCGATTATAGGCATGAAGATACACCCTCGTTACCACATCGTTGATGTCAATTTCAAAAAGCTCTATCAAAAGAATAAACCATTTATACTAGCGCAACAAGCAGTACAAGTCTACTACTAAAATTTAATATACATTTTAGGAAATATATGTAAAATTTAGTATACATTTTAGGAAAGAATTTTGGGATTTAGTATACATTGTAGGGAAAATTTCATAAAAGTTTGGGATTTAGTATCCATTTATTAGATTCATTTGGGACTTAGTATAGAATTTTGGGTCTTACTTTACATTTTTATTTTCAAAATTTAGAAAATTATCATTATTAAAAAATAAACTGATACTTATATTTTTTTAAAAATTCATACCACTAATATTTTAAAAAAATTGTAGTCATGTGTGGTCGGGATTTCCCTCCTCGAGGAGGTGGTTGTGCTCGCGGCCGTGGTCGTGGCTTGACGGCCACACCGCAGGCGGGTGCTGCTTCCCAGGGTGGAGAAGCAGCATTCTGACCACCCCCCCCCCCACCACCACCGGCAGAGTAGCCAGCTGCCGTACCAGTGCAGGATCCAGTTGCCAATCCGTCTACTCCCACACCTGTCCTAGAGGCTGCTGGACCATCTACTCCCGTACCGGCGGTAGATCCAGCCCGTCCATGGGCTGTACCAACCCCAACTGCCCCACCACTCCCCCTACCATCCGCGTGCTAGTATATCACCCTCGACAATACCGGGTATATATATAGTTTTAAATATTTCTGTATTTTAAATAATTATTTTTATGTCACAATAATTATTATATAATTTCAGGACTGAGCGGAAGATACATGGGCGCATGTAGGCGGTGGTGCGAGGACACTATCCGCGCCCTTAGGACTGTTTGCCCCAGGTGCCGCTAGAGCACCAACATTTTTGGTTTCGAGAGCCTGGAGGTAACATACTTTGATTCAGTTTAACGGTATCAATTGAATTTTTATATTAAATATTTTAACATTTTATTTATTTTACAGATCACGTACTGCTGGAACTGCGACAATGAATCCATGTTCAAGATCTTCCATATGTTTGCGGGGAAATTCCTCCGCAAGAAGTTCGTCCTCCCCAGACAGTCTTTGGTGAAGCCCCTCTGGCTAGCGAACGAAGTCTAGTGGCAACTCCTGTTGTACTGGGACTGCCAAGAGTTCAAGGTCGAGTGAGCCAAGAATAAGGCCAACCGGTCCGCCAACCCAGCCACATCCTCTACTATGTACCGCGGGGGTTCTGCCTCCATCGGGATGCACAAGACGAAGATGATAAGAAAATTTATTTTTTTAAAAGTATTCATCGTTATTAAATTAAAATTATAATAACTGTTTTTTTTTTTTACAGGATATGAAGCTCGGTCGGGCCAATCAAGCAGGTGGAGTTATTCTCCAGATCCTACAAGAAGAAGGCGGAGGGCGGCTGGATCGGCCCGAGGGCAGCAGAGGTGGCTGTAAGTTTTCTATTACATTTCTAATTTATTTTGTTTTAATTTTTGAAAATAAAAATAATTATTTACTATTTTTGCAGGAGACGTTCCAGAAGTTGTTGGAGGATTACCAGTCTCAGCCATGGCTGATCCTCGGGATCGTCTGGTCGAATCGGAGGGCTCGGTACTGCAGACTAGCAAGAGTTGTGGCTGGCTATAGTCGGGGGCAAGACAAGGGTCGGGTATTCGGTCTTGGTTCTGAGGCCCAAGACCTTAGCCAGACCTTTACCTCTCCATCACCACCGCCAGCGTCGAGCTTGGAGGATTGCGTGGTTCGGCTGGAGGAGATGATGGTCAATATGATGGGTATAATGAAGACTCTGCAGACCAACAACTCCGCTGCCAGCCCATCACAACCTCCGAAAGCCCCCACTCTAGATGATGACGATATGGACCAGGACGAGGGGAGTGGGGTGTAGATTTAGGATTTTTATAAATAATTTTTGTAATTAAATCGGATAATATTTTTATTTAATATATTTTTTCCAAATTATGCATTTTTTGGTATTTAAATAATAGTTATCTAACTAAATTCAAAAATATTATTAATAATTTAAATTTTATTTTAATAATAATAATTATTATTATATAAAGAACTTTAATGATTCATTTATTTAGGAACGGTCATTTAGACGGTCATAGATATCATAAAAATTGATCTTACCTTTCCAACTGAATACCGGTTTAATGAGCCGACCGTTCCTACAACCATTTAAAAAAATATAAAATTAGGGGGCAGCCGTTCCTAAAACCGTATAAAAAGGAATTCCAAATTAGGGGCCGACCGTTCGTAAAATTAGTCCAAATTCAAAGATTTCGGGCTATAGTTAGTGTTCTAAATTGAATACCTAAAACCGGTCCAAACACTTATTCCAAATAAAGATTATAAAACAGTTCCTACGTTCCTTATCAAAGCAGGTCTACGTGCGTTCCAACTACCGTTCCAAAATCTATCCCCAAATTTATAGTACACCGTTCCAATTTGTATTCCAGAATCAATGGAAAAATGTATTTCCAATATATTCCCTCCGCTGCAACACCTATTCCAAGGACCGTTCCAATTTACGTGCTTTACGTTACATGTGACCGTTCCAATATTAACAAGGTGTTCCAAATGCACAAATTATATATTCATACAAACAAGGGTAATTAGGAACGGTTTCCACATAGTACACCAAAAAACAGTTCCAATATAGGAACGGTCTAGGCAGAACCATTCATAAATATTAGGAATGCGTTAGTTTCAATGGAAGGCTGACCGTTCCATAACCGTTCCTAAGCGAGGTCCAAAATCATCCAATTATCTTTTAACTATTCCTAACGAAAAAAAGAAAAAAAAAAACTGTTCCTAGAGTCGTTGCAATTCCCGCATTTTTTTGTAGTGACACTTTGAACCATTTTTTCTCATAAGAAACATAGTGTTTGCACCAGAGTCCGCACAACACCCATAAATACTTTCAACCATGTGTATATCTGTTATTATCACCACAAGTGACTCCCCAATTTTGATAGCTTGCGGAGCAAGCTCACATTTTAAAATTTGCAAAATCAATAAATATGCCCACTGTGTTTGGTTGTTCCCGTTGTTCTTCTTATTAAATTTATCATAATTTTTTCTTGAAGTCCAGGTGGGAGACCTCGTGTTAAGATGAGCAGGTGCCTTAAAACCAGTAGGAAAGCTGCCTCCCAACTGGGAGGGTCCCTACAAGATCAGCCGGATTGTTAAATTCGGCGCATACGAGCTAGAAGATGTAGATGGAAGAAGGATCTCCAGACCTTGGAACCCCTACAATCTCAAGAAGTTCTACTACTGAACTCCCTACTTCTTGTTTAAACTTTTGTTGCTTACTCTAGCGCTGATACACTAGTTTCATCAGAGCAATTCTTGCTCCGTTTGTTATACTTTGCTTTATCAACAGGTTAATAACCTTGTTGGCTCCCAGCTTTCCTAAGTGCCCTGCTGGCGCACGCATACAATAAGTCGCCCTGCTGGTGCACTCCTACTGGCTTCGAGCCCTAATAATCCGCCCTATTGGTGAACTTTTACCGCCTTCAAAACTTGCCCCCTCAAGGAAAATTCTTTCTTGCTTTATAGGTTTCAGCCTTAATAAGTTGCCTTCAACAAGCATACTCATTTAACTATGATAACTCATACATAATGGCATGCATATGCTTCCTTGCTACTTGTATTATACTTGCTATCTCTAGCCCTTGCTTAATTGCCAACTACGGCAGGTCATGCTCTGCTCCTACTAGATAAAGCTATCCTACTACCAATAGAAGGTCTCAAAGTGAGACTAGTGCAAGGACCACCTGCACTGTTGATGGCAGGAGGATGCTGACTAACCTGCTTAATCTGTTGGGGAATACGTTCGAAAATAAATACTATGCATAGAAGGGCCCTTGACCGGCAGTCGAGCCGAACATCCTGCTTCAACCGATGTATTCCCTACTTAAGCTAGGAACCCCATAACAGGTTGTATCACTCAGACATATTCAGATTTTTTCTGCCTAAAGACACTTTTTTTTAAAGCGTGTTTTATACCAGATCTCCACTTTTAGCACACAATACAAGTGGATACTTGCTCAGTACTTACACTAAACATAAATATTCTCACACTTAATTTGAGTCTTGAAAAGCCTCCTCCTCTTGCTCTTACTTGCAAGGAACAACCTATTTTGGGCATACTAAAAGTATCTTAGCTAATGAGCTGGAAGACTCTCAGCAATTTACTATGCTAACCTGGAGGAAGACAAAAGTATGGCAACAAGTATACTCATCCAGGATAAATAGACATCTTTTCAGGAAATGCAAAAACAGATATTATAAGCCTTCTATAGAAGAAGGGATGAGGAGAAACAGAATCCAAGGCATCAAAGTGCCATCAACCAAAGCAAAAATATCCAAAATCCCCACTCGGGCACTTTCAAATCTCACATAGGAGGTACCAAATGTTTAAACAGAAAATTAAAATTGTTCTCTTTACAGAAAAGGGGGGACATGTTTATTTACCAGAATGAGGACGCATACTTCCTTCGCCAGCTGGAGTTCGAGGCTCAGACGCTAGAGGAGTCGCATCTTCCACCACCTGACTGGTAAGGTCCAAAGCCATCGGGTTATCGCCAACTGTTGGGCTCTCTCGTACCCCAAGCAGGCTCATCATCATCAGGATTAGCGGCAGTGGCCAGACCTGCTCACTCGTTCAGGAAGGAGGTATCATCATTAGTAGGAGGATAGCCGACCGTCGTGAACTGCTGCAGACAAGTCTGGAACCCATGATAGTAGTACTTCAGGGCCTTGTCGACCAGCAAGCTCTGACATTCAGGAGTCTTGATATAGCCGCCCAGGCAACTCTGCCAGATGCCCTCCAGCATGTCCTTGCCTACCTCCATTTCCAGTTTGACAGGAAGGCACTTAACTTGCTTAGATGAGTCACAAACAAGCCAAGAGCCTGGGTCCTGGGCAGGTTATCCACATAGGTCTTATCTAGCGGAGCCTACCTTCCCTCAAGAAGTCGGCAGCATGGCTTTTTTCCCCTTCCTCCAACAACAAGGAATGATCCTTTTGCAGGGACCAGTTTGGGAAGAACCTCTTCTTAACCACCTTCTCTTCAGCAGGACAAGGACTCCCAGCTCTGGTGGCCAGACAAGGAGTAAGGGATGCAAAGAAGCCAGATTGACTCTTAGCCTTCTTTGTAGGGGTAGGGAAAGGGTAAGCAAGGCACTTACCCTTTGGGTCCCCTGTCGATGCAGAATTAGCAGACGTAGAAAGATGGCTCTTCAGTAGGGTCCGCCGGGCAGAGGAGCCGGCACCCGGTAGTTGGTCCGACTTATCCTGCAGCAACTTCTGGAACATCTTTCCTGCACTCCAAAGGTAAAACACTACACATAGTTAATACATTTGTCAGACAAATTCCCTTACAGCCGGGAAGCAATACACAAAAGGTTACCAACAGCTGGATCCATGTCCGCCCCTTTAAGGATCAGCCCAAACCGATGGAGAATAGTAGGATGCACTAACTTACGAAGGTCAAAAGGAGAAGTATTCAAACATTCAGGATGGGTCCGAGTAGAATATTTTTAATTGTTCAAGAGGATTCACAATCCATACCTGGGGAAATCGCGAAGGGGTGGGAAAAGAAATGAAAAAATAATGGCGCTTTAATTCCTTCATAGAGGTTTTGCTGGACAAAAATCGAACTTCTCTCAGGAGGTAAAATAGAACAGACCTGGCCCCCCTCTTTTGAGCATGAAAAATGAATAAAATTGGGCAGTACATCAGAAGGGGTTTCCCCCAGATTGGACACTAAAATATAGAAACCGGATAGCAGGCTGAAGGATTTTGAGACAAGTTGGTTCAGAGGTATGTTGAACAGGGTAGCCATAGTGTAAAAAAAAAAAGGGGATAGGAAAATGCAGTCCAACCTCCAGCTGGGCTAAATAAAAGCACAGGAAACCAACAAGAGGAAAGTGGAGGCGTCCATCAGAAGCAGGGACTTGGATCATGAAATCACCAGGCATCCCATACTTGTTCCTAATGTTTACAACATCTCCCTCAGAGAATGCAGTCCTATAAATGTTGAAGGACTCGGCCGTAGTAGCCACCAGGAGGTCCTACGCTTTTTTCCTCTCCCTCATCTCCTTACTCTGACCTTCCTCCTTGCTCTCACCCCCATGGTGGGAGGAAGAGTCAGAGGCATCAAGATTCTCATCCTCCTCTCATACAAGATCTATCATTACCTCCATGGCATCCTTATCTATGCTACCAGTAAACATGGTTCATTTCAATAAAAAACGAGGAAGAATAGCAAGGAATCATACCTTAAGCAAGCATAAAGTAAGCAATGGAATTCCTGGAAAAAAACCTAAAATCTTGAAACCTGCAGAAGAAGGGAAACTTCATTTAAAAAGTTGGGAGAAAAACTTTGGAAAAAACAGATAAATGAGATGACTTACTATGGAAGCACAAGGGATGTATGAGTTGACCTTCCTCAAAAGACCTTATATATCCTGGAGCCAAACAGTCCCGCTCCTGCTGGACTCAACGCTTCTCTCTCCCGTTTGTCTGGGATGCGCCAATCACGTGCCGCGTGCTGAGCCACGCACAAATAAGTCCCCTCCTCATTTTTCTCCTTTTTTGTTGCAATGATTATCCTGTCACACCCTGCAGATAGCCACAAATCCTCCCAATTTCTCGCGGCTTTACTCCACTAGAGCCGAACAACACAACAGGAATCAAGCAGCATAGTACAACTTCTCCCTGCTTAACCCAGCAAGTTTCAGCCCATCCGGACCTACCCTCCTGATAAGCCCAGGTAGAAAGCTCTTGTGCTAACGATCAACAGGTCTATTTTTTCCTACTCTACCAATCCGACAACAAGTCTCGCTCTAGTAGAGTGGGGGGAGTGACGATGCCCCCGAAATATCGACCTAAAAAACCGAAGAGCTAGGAGTTTACTCCCGAGCGGGACAACCCATCAGGCCAAGCTCACTTGGCCCAAGAGAGTAAGGCATTTACGTATTGGACCCCTTTCGTAGTCACTAACCAGGCAGGCCCACATAAAAGTCTCGTATTGCAAGTCTAGTCATCATACAACAGGGATTCCATGAGTATAAGTGGCTGACATGTGGGACACATCATATTAAAAGATCTCATCCAAATTCCGGAAGGACTGGCCGGAATCCGAATTTTGCTCAGCAGGTAACCACTCCCCCAAAAAGGTGGCAAACCACCTGGCAAGGATGATTCAAAGTCATATTATTTTCAAATCTTATCTGATTCTCTCGTGGTTTGTTGGAGAAGATAGCTAATTTTTCAAGCTTTCCAACGAAGTACGATTCACAACAAATCTCCTCCAAAATCGGATACATGGGCCCCTATAAAATAACTAATTGTCCAGTTATTTTTCAAGTGACTCATTCTCTACGTCACCACTTCACGATCACATGAATTCTCTATACTTTTTAGCTATTTTCAGCTCACTTACACAATTTATCACTACACTACATTATTTCACTATTTTCTCACTTATTTCAATTTTTTTCATTTTATTTTTATTAGTAAGAACATTATTGACTTAAGCATCAAAGTGTTAACCCCTCAGTGCAGGTTAGCTCCCTCAATCTTGAGATTTTCGTGAAATCCCTTGAGTTTTCTGGTACTACAGAATTTTGGTACGCATCAGTTATGATATTCCTAGTTAATTGTATGCAAAATTTAGATGTATGTAGTACTTGTTCTAAAATGTAATTTAATTTTTAGATATATTGATACTTTAGGAGTACTTGCAATTATTAACATAAAAAAAATTATAAAAACTAACAGTAGTAAATACTGAAAAGAACATCGGGGTAATTATTGCAAAATATATAAAATTAAATTTTAGTCTTTATTGCTACAACAAAATGATTATGATAAAAGTTAATATAAGATGCTATTGGTACAACCAGAGCCAATAGCAAAAGGTGATGGTTTCTGCCGTTGCTTTCTCGAAGAATTTGCCATTGCCCTTAGGGCTTGTTCATTTATGTTTATATTTTGATTTTTAATAGAAAATATGTATTCTAATTTTGTGTAAATTTTCGTGTGAAATGTAAATATGTCTGTATTAGTTAATGATTGCAGTTTATATTAAACAATAGTACCAAATAAATATATTTTCAATAAAAATACATACAAAAAAAATAAATTTTCACTTTAATCACTATTATAAACACAAAAAAATTAAAATAAAAACACAAACAAACAGACATGGCTAGTACTGGACAACCTTAACAAAAAGGTGGTCATTGTTCCTCTATTTTCCACTACGAAAATATGTCGTAATAAAAACAATTCTTCTGTAGCAAATACTCTTTTCCTATTAATTTTAGGGTTAATTACATTTAGACCCCCTCTGAAAATGCATAATTACACTTTCCCCCAAAGAAGTTTTGAAATTATATTTACACCCCTTCTAAAAATTCTTTGTTTACACCTGACCTCCATTCATTAAAGTTTGGGCGGAAAATGTTCATTTCAACAAAAATAATTACATAAATTTTCAATTTTACCTCTCATTTAATATTCTCGTGCAATAATTTTGTACTTATAAGGAAAAAATATAATAAATATTGGCCTCACTCCATACATATACGTTACACTTATCCTCTTATAAGTACAAAAATATACATGAGAATGTTAAATGATGCAAAAAATTGAAAATTCGTGTAATTATTTTTGTTGACGTGAACATTTTTCGTCCAAACTCTAACGGATGGGGGTCAGGTGTAAACAGAGAATTCTCGGAGGGGGTGTAAGTGTAATTTCAAAATGTTTCTGGGGGAAAGTGTAATTATACATTTTTAGAGGGGGTGTAAGTGTAATTAACCCTTAATTTTATGTGCAACGAAGCATTAATTTGCTACTCCAGTATTTTCTACCGCCGACTTGTTTGGTTGGAGAAATGAAAATTTTCTAATTAAATCTGTCATGTGAGAGTCACAATCAACTTTCGCTATGATGTGGGTACAATCCAATAAAATGGTCAAAAAACTAAAAACACCCCAAAAAGCGGGCCCCAAGCTGTAAAAGAGCACCGGACCCGCGCACCAGATATATGGGTCGGGTCGTGCGACCCGACCCGAATTAACGACCCGGTTTATGCTAAGGACCAGGTGTTCAAATATGGACCTTTGATGCTAAAACTTGTCAGACTAAAGAGATGAGGCCACGTGGACCATGGAGGTAGGGACATTTAGTGCTATAAATAAGTCTGACCCACCACATTTGAGGTAAGTTATTCTAGTTATATTCGACCAGTTCAATTCTCCATATTATCGACCATCCATCTCGACCAGATTCTGACTTAAGCATCAGAGTGTCTACGTCGGGGACCCTCCCGGCTAGTCTCACATGCTTATTTCTTTTCAGGTTTATTGTTCGGAAGCTGACTAAATCGAGCTCAAGGGTACCCTAACTACGTAGGTCCCAGGTGATCGAATAGCGACCCAGATCACGCTAATTAAATTTGTCCTGAATAAATAAATTTTTTTTATTTGTAATTATTGTTCTTAATATTTGTCAATTTCAATTTCAAGAGAACTAACGGTATACTTTCCCTGTAATAGCTCACTCGGAAATCTTTCTTCTTTCACTCCTGAATGCTACACAGACATTACGGCTTTTTAATAATATTTCACTGTTTGTGTTCAAAAAAGAAAATGTGTGAAAGTCCAACGTTGCTGAAAATCCTTAACAACCACGAAAATGAACCAGTAACTTTGGTCACATTTATTACAACTAATTAATGCCGTTTATGAAGTTAAGATGGCGTCTCTTGCTTCTGCATATATCCATCAACACTTAGGCAGATCCATCAACGCAAAGCCACTGACCAACAAAGATGGCGTCACAGTTGATATTAGGGTTAATATTCATGAAGTCTTGGAGGGAGAGACTAAATTCTTGCGCGACGCTTGAACAAGTATCACCGCTCACTGCTCCATGGACACCGTTGCAAACTGCAGACGAATCTTCACCTCCAATTCCAACTGCATACGAAAAGCACAAGAAAATGGAATGAAAAATTCTGGAATTTTAATCTCTTAGGCTTGGATAGATGGGATTAAAATAACGGATTTCAAATCCTTAACAATAAATCTTTTGAATTTATTTGAATATTTTTAAATTTGAGGATATCAAATCCTTTAACTCTATTATGAAGTCATTTTCTCCAATATTTATGTTTCAAATTCAAATTCATCGTCCCAAATGTAACTTATACTATATATTTGAGAAGAATTAGATTAACACTTACAGATCTACGCAAAAAAAAAAAAAAAAAAAAAAAAAAAAAAAAAAACAAAACAAAGCAAAGGAACTACTGAGGATTAGGTACAAAACGTGTACACCGTTATAGAATGAAATGAATTTTTTGTCCTATACCTTAAATTATTTGACATTTTTGTCTTTTAACTTTTTAGGGTAGCATTAATTTTAGCCATGTATTTCTTTAATTTTCGAAATTTCAGTCTTTTTGTTTAGCCGGAGTTCAACTCTACCAGCGAGAAGGGTAAACTCCAGCAGAAAAAGGACTGAAATCGCAAAAATTAGAAAGATGGAGGACCAAAATGCTACTTTAGAAAGTTAAATGACAAAAATGTTGTCAGAAATTGACCAATAGGAACAAAAGCCCCAATTTTAAAATATCATGTGAGAGACACATGCATTTTTCCGACGAGAAGGGTGGACTCCGACAAAAAAAGGATCAAAATTACGAAAATTAAAAAAATATAGGACCAATATACTACCCCAAAAATTAAAGCATTAAAATGCCAAATAATCTAAATTACGGGACCAAAAATGCATTAAGTACATTGTTATATTTCTAAAATTTAAACATTAACATCCCCTTAAACTTTTAAAAACTAACCACATTTAAATAGAACAGGCAAGAAACCCCTTCGACGAAAAGAAACATCATAATTCATTGATGCAGTAGGTAATGAATTCTGTTTTAAAAGTTTAGGAGTTGCTTTGTCATTTCTTTTTTCTTTTTCGGTTATAGAGGTATTATGTTTATTATTAGTATTTTTAAAAGGGTAAAATACAATTAATAATGCCAAAGGGTAAAAGGCAAAATAAAAAATTGATTATTCTGTACACTATAAATTATTAATACGACTTAAAAATTATAATAAATTAATATTATCTATTAAGGTCGGACAAAATTGATGCGAAAATTTAAGTGTTGACTACGATTATTCAACATTTGCTATGATCTTACTCATAGCGAAAAGTTTGCCACAATATTTAGCTGTAACAAATATTTTGACCTCACTTGCAAAATCAACGGCCAATCACTGTTGCTCAGCCGTAGTTAATTAGAATCAATCATAATCTTCTAGTTTTCACCATGATAACTAATTATAATGAAAAGTCATATTTTTTTGGTTGAGATAACATATACAATATGGCAAAAATAACAAATACTTACTACCAATTTTTAGGCTCTCAGCCGCTGATATCATGAGAAGAAGACTGAGCACAAGAACCAACTTGGGGAACATAGTTTTATCAGTTTTAGACATAATGATCATCAGCTCGAATTGTTTTTCTGATAAGAGTGATGAATATTGAAAAGCCTTGGCTGCTTCATTTGAGTATTTAAAAGAAGAAACACATTGGAATGACCAACCCCATGCAGCAGAATGGCCCTGGTTTTGTATAAAATAATCACCCTAATTGTTTTTGCATCTCCTCGTTTCTACCGTGTCTGGCGATAGTGCCATCTGCCAACAATGTAATGGACAAAGTTATGGAATGTTGCCGACAAGGCTGCTCGCCTGAGTTGTGACTTCGACCAAACTGCATTGAGCTCAAATATATTTAAGAATATGAGCATAAAAAAAAGTAGTGACAATAATTGAAATTATCATTAATTATATGCATTAAGATATCAGAATTTTTATTTTTTATTATAATAATTTCTGTACTTTATTAGTGTCAATATTTGGTTGACAGTTGCCGGCTTAATTGTATTTTTCAACGCATAAATAAAAGAAGAGAAGATGCTCGACAAGTGGCTAAAGGAAGAAAATAAAAAGATACATGAAAATGTAAAGAAAATCAACCTTTTATTTACTACACGTATAACTGGTACGTGTGTTGTTTCCTTTCCGTTTCTCCTTCCTTTCACTTAAGAATTCAACATAGAATTCCTCTAATTATTTTCCACACCACACTCTGGAGAAATACTCTAATCTATTGCTAGATACAAATAGAGAAAATGAAGAAGAAACACTTCCAAAACAACACTATCGGTTAGTGCCTTTTGGAATGTTTTTAAATTCAATCCTTTTCAAAAGCTATGAACACAAAAAGGAGAAAATTTGCAGAGAGTTTTGAGTGTTTTTAGGCTGGAAATTTCGTGCAAGTATGTGCCATTCAAGTTATGTGCATTTTGTGTATGTAGGAAATTGAATTCAAAATTCAACCTCCAAAATTAACCTCCAAGGCTAACTTACATACACATGCACACTATCTCTCCATGAACCATCATGACCTTCATATGTGGAGGAGTTGAAACTCCTCTTCAACTTGCCCCAACATCTAGAGCTTGGACTTCAAGCCATGGACCAATTTTGACTGATTTTAATTTAATCAAATTAAATCAAGACCAATCAAGATCCATAGGTTCCAAATTAATCCAATGAATTTTAAACCTTATTGAAATCCAATAGTTTATTTAATCCAATTAAATAAACATAAGCTCAAACACTAATTAATTGATCCAATCAATTAATTAAACCAAAACCGATAAATTAATCCAATTAGTTTAAATGTTCTTAATTCAACAATTAACTAATCCAATTAATTAATTATTGGATCATCCATCAAATGGATTTCTCAATAAATGATCCAATCATTTATTTTCTCCTTTGAATTAATTTAATCCAATTAAATTGATTCGCTTCTTCTAGAATTATTTCCAAATTAATTCTACCAACTCCATAGTAATTTGTGTGTGACTCATTAGGTTCACCCTCAGCTAGACTTGGGCTTATGTCCAATACAATTGGTCAATTAAATACAATTTAATTAACTATTTTTCAATTAACCATTAATTGGAAAACGCCCGTCACCATGGGTGGCCGTCTAGCAACGGTCCATGGTACTAGAGACTAGGTGAATATTGGCGAGAAAGTTTAGGCTCCTGAGTACCATACGAGTATGGTCCTTCCATCATCCGTCTCCTGGTCTAGGTCTAGGACATAGAATTGAATGTCGGTTTCCATCCTGGACTAGACAACTATGCTCAATAACTCGGACACGTTTGCTCTATTGATCGACGTAGAAAACCATTTCCTACTTGTCCAATCGTTGTTGCCACAGACTTAAAGAGCTTAAACCGTCTGAGAGCGCATAGGAGACTCGACTGTCATACACTAACAGGTGACAGATCGTATCTTGGAATCCACCGTCCTGAATACATATTATGACTGCACTGGATAAGGCTTATAATGAATATATCCGAGATACGGACATCTATTGCTAGATCCTAGATACAACCATCATATGCATGCGACTGCCATGATTCCTCAAGTCCGAGGACTAATCTCGTACTAGCAGAGCCGGGAATTCTAATCATACCGACCACGCCTCCAAGGCTTTCATATGACGATTCCCGCAAGTCAGTTCAGTCAGCTGACACCCTTGTCAACTAACGCACTAATATTGCATAGACGTCCAACGTCTATCGCCGATGAAACATGGCACTCATCCAATGAATGCAATCCTTAGTGCAAGTCTCTATAGGACCCTCGATGCCCTGTCTCGAGGTCCTCGACTTGGAACATTTTAGATCAACCTTCAGAAGTTGGTTTGATAGCTGCGATACAATGTGCAATCCAACTACATGGGTTATCCAATTGGTCTGTGGGCATTTGTTGTGACGTTGAAACGCTATTTAACGTAATTAGTAAGCACAACAAACACATAGTGCCAAGGATGAATACTTACTATATTCATCAAGTCAATATTACTTTAATAAAGATGGTTAAATAGTACCCAAAACCACCAATCCAATTGGCTTTCTGATCACCTATTCTAACAATCTCCCACTTGACCTAAAAGCCAATCACCCATGTCGCTCAGACTTATCTGAGCATGAGTAATCTGCGATATCCGGCTCGGTCTCATGGGTCTATCTTATCTCTTCCAAGATGATGCGGTCCAACCGCACATCACCTCTTCATACCATTTCTCCAAGCAAATGGTACTGTCTAAGAATTATCCTGGATCCGTGATGAGATCTCGGTCCTTTAGCTTGCGCTATAGCCATGTTGTTATCCTCCAAGGTAACTACTGGCTTTGCTGTGCTAGGCACCACACCCAACCATTGGATGTGGTTTTTCATCCAAACCACTCTCCGGAGCAAGTTCTAAAGTTACCATACATTCAACTTTTATAGTTCGTTGTGGTATCCCGCTTGAAACCTTCCCAAGCCACCACCTTACCATTAAGCCTGAATATATGTTCATACTGAGACTAGATATTATACACATGATGCTGGAAGCTAGTATCGCTACAGCATTCCAGAATCAACTCTCCATAGAACGTGCATGAAGAACACTTCTTTAATCGTTATTCAGGTATTAAAGACTGTTCTCAACAGCAGTCTACTGCCTCTTTGGTACACACCCGATTTCTGTCGTTACGCTCAAAGCATACACAACATCAGGTCCAATGCACCACACAACATACCCATGCTGCCTACGGCAAAGACGTAGGGGATGTCAAAGATCTACGCTTCCTCATCAGTCAACCTTGACTGAGTCTTGGACAGCTTAACCCTATATATAAGAATTCAATTCCTTTCATGAAGAATTGCGTCAATAACGTTCGTGTTTCAGTGTTTTCTAACATCTTAATCATTCCAAATGAATAAGACGTTGTACACTTCAGACACTAAGAACACAACTAAAATCCCACTGACCCTGAAGCTCGTTACTGATCGAGTCATACCCCGTATGAACTCATCAGAATGAATATTCCAGTTACATGGAGTTCCAAACCTAGTTTGAATTCCACGTCGAATCACACGGCTCCAAGCCATTGATTCGATCCAATGTCCTACATTGCTTATCCTTATGTCTTTTGGATTATAATCCAATTGACTGGACTGACCCAGAAATCTATACCTCTCAGGTATCTAAGATATTCTGGTCATCCTTAGGAGAATTGGAATATAGTCAGTGAGCAAACTTGATTTCAAATGATGTTTGCAACATCGTACCGAGGTGTCGCTCTACTTGATTCCTCAAGGAGCTACTCCTCACATCGATTATCCTCTGAAATCCAATTTTCCTCAAGACAGCACATAAACCTGTGCAAACCTAGTTTGCCTCCCACTAGTCCCTTGACGTATGCAAGACTATCCTACATACTCAAGTACTTTGTAGGATACAGGCTTGCCATGCCATATCCAGTATGGTGTCTGGGCCACGATCTTTAGAAAGTTCCATGTTTTACAACTTGGCCACTGTCTTAAGTACACGCCCAGATGCGCCAAGGTAGTTAAGTAAAACATCGATCGAACCATGTCCAACAAGGTTCAATTCCTCCCTTATCAGAGATGCTTTTCAATTGTGGCGCTTCAGGGAGAATTCCACTAAGTGAGAATTCCATTCTCATTTAGATACATCAAGAGCTCCCACTAAATATACACCACTCGATCGAATCAAAGGTTAATTTTGCAACCAGCTTGATTCCTACTTCAAATCTAATTCCCTGAGCCTTCCAAAGGCCCTTAGACTTGTGAACCCTCTACTGGTCTTGTGTATTTAGTGACCCGCAAATGTCTGACCGGATCCAATCCAACAGACCACTAGCAAGCATACTTTTTCCTATAAAGAGCTTCTTGGCCATCTTCCCACTCAGGAAGGACTTGCAGGCTAGCAGACTCAAATTGTCTATTTCTAGACTCCTTCAATTTACTAACCTCCTTATCCTATCTAGAGGAATGTGACCTAGCTTTGCATACCAAATCTGTGAGTTTATCTTAATTATACATTTCATCATTTGTTTTGAGAATTCATAATCTAATTATGGGATAGTATTGAAACAATTATGCAAACAACCTAGCAGACAAGAATAACCATTCTTTGTCAAATAAAAGAAACTTTCATTGATAAAAAAATATGTAATCCTTATTGTCCAACAATAGAAAACATAATTTGATCATGCTAGGATACATAATTGTGACCTATAAACTCTATCCTAACATGATCACTAATAGCGAAGTCTTACTAGTCCTATAGCTTCTATGGAAATAGCCCAGCCATTACCTAGCTTTAGATCCATCTCCGTCTTAGCCTTCTACTCCTTTCCATCACCTGCAAACCATTTGCAGATATGAGCTCTACAGCTGGTATCCTCCAATACCCAAGAATAGAATAGTAATCATGTTAAAGCTCAAATCAAATGTACCTTGGTTGGAGAGGAGTTTAGGATACTCCCTCTTCCAATGCCCCTTTTCACGACAATATATGCAAACATCTTTTGCAATCCTTGATTGCCAAACCGCCTTCCTTTTTCCTTTGCCCATGCCCAACATGGCAACAGGAGCGCTCTGTGCGCTAGCAGCGGCTGATTCTGTCTTACCCTTCTTCCTCCTCCAGCGTCTGGCCCCTTTGCCTTTCGCTCTTGAGGTTAAAGCCTCCCCTACCAATACTGATGGCATAGACTTTTCAATCGTTGCCTCGTACTGGACCAACATGTTTATCAACTCATGAAGGTCTTTCTCAAGCCCATTCATGTTATAGTTAACGATAAACGGGTCAAAAGAGGGAGGAAGAGACTGAAGGATCACGTCGATGTACGTTTCTTTTCCAAGATCAGCTCGAAGGTCTTTGAGCTTCTCCACTAAGGATAGCATCATCACTCCATGTTGGTGTACATACGACCCTTCTGTCATCTTAGCTCTAAACAATGCCTTCGTCGCAGCATATCTAATATGCCGGTCCGGTACCGCATAAACATGTTTCATGCGAAGCATTATCGAGCTGACATCATCCAGCCGATCTTACTGTTTCTGGATCTCATTAATTATGGATACCAGTATGATGCTGCGGACCTTGCAGTTGTCCCCCTACCATTCATTGAACGTGAAATGCTCTTCTGACGAGGACCCCTCCGGCAAGATCCAAGGAAGAGGCTTATCCAGAACGTAAGCCTGGTTTTTCGAAATCGGGGACAATCCTCAGGTTTTCGCAGTCAATCGTTATAGTTTGTTCCATCAAATTTGTTAGTCTCAAGAATTATAGCGAGTGGATTCTTAGACATGTATATTCAAAATTTAAAGTAGAAATTTAGTAGATTATAATAATATTGAGTTCAAATTAAGACTTAGTTTTTAGTCATTAACCCCTCCCACTATTTCTTCAAATAGCCCACCACTCTCAAGTGGGGTTTTTAGGAAACCATTTCCTAGTGGGCTTGCAGTCCACAAACGCAATTCTCCATGCCCCACTTTTACGATTCAAATGAGAAAGGCTTTGTGGGAGGTATCCAATACCATTCTCATCCAATGAGATCCCCAAAATATTTTGCCCCGCCTCTTCACATGATCCCAAGGACTCCAAGCGAATCATGTTTACTTAGCGTTAGGCCCGACCCATCAACCAAATGAACATCTCAACTATCGCCCCCCATGACTCGTGAGACAGGGAAATAGGAGTATATTCTATTTGTTCACAACAACAGTGCAGCTTTCTTCCATTCCAAACGTGCCACGACTCGTGACACCACGAATGGGTGAAAGTAGCGTCCTCACTACATTGCTATGGATGGAAGGCTTGGAATAATCAAACCATTTGATTTTAATTCCATTTTGGGCCTAATATTCACTTGGACGATCCAAGTGAGAGTTATAGTTTATTAAGACCGAGACCTCATTATTATTAGTATTTTGCATGCTCAAGTTTCATACATTAAACGTAATACGATGCATTCCAAACACACCATACATCAAAGCATAAAACATAAACACATTCAAAATAAGCCTAGTACGCCCCTATTAGGATGATCACAAGCCTAATCCTAAGTGATCCACTGAGCCCGCAATGGATCAATGGACAAACTAGGGTAGGCCTACACTATTACAATTTTTACATCCCATTATCATTCTAATGGGGCCTTGTAAAATCCTCCTTTGTTCTTCTTGACCTTCCTCCGTGGGCTCCGTCCACTGGACCTTCATCTCCTTGGAAGCTTACATTTAATAAAATAAATTCTCACAACCTAATCTACTCTCATTACAACTTAAAAGAAACCCCAATCATAAGTCGCGGGGAGTACATTAATAGAAGGAAGAAAGCCTTATTATTCCAAGGCTAAAAACAAAAGAAGGAACAAAAACAAAGAGGCACGCAGGGCTCACCCAACAATAAATAAACCATACACAGGTCAATGGGCTAGTGATCATCCTTATTGTTTATCAAATAAACAACAATTGCACATTTATATATAATATAAACATGCCTACAAATAAAATACATCCCATGCATATATCAATAGTTATCCAATATCTAAAATAATAAACATAATAAAATGCAGAAAATATCATATTAATAATACAATTAAAAAATATGGATATCAACTATACATCCAATGTACAATTTCTTTTTTTTTTTTTTATTTGAAAACCATTTCCAAAATAATCTAAGGCATGAAATCATTTCAGAAAAATTCAATTTAACCTAAATTAAAATATGCCAAAATTAATAATTTCAGAAATTAGCAGAAATTAGGAAAATTCAATTTTCGGGAAAAACGGCCGTGCGCGCGCACAGCAGTTGCCCGCGGACAGCAGTTGCCCGCGCGCAGCAGCTTCTACTATAAAAACTGAACCAAAATCAAGCATTTACAAAAAATTCAATTCTCAAAATGCATGGATATCCATAATTTCAAAAGCAAAATTAACACATATTTTCTACACATATTATCATGCTTTAAAACCATAAATCATGCTTTTCAAAAGCAATTTAAACATGTTCTTCATACTTAACGCGTAATAACATGTAAAGCCTATAGCCACAACACCGAATCGGGCTCTGATACCACTGAAAGAATCGGGTATGGCCCGGGAACGCAACGAAAGCGTAAAAACATTAATTTAAAATGTAACTTAAAACAGAGGGTGTTCCCTTTGAAGTTCCAGAGCGTTTGGTGTATTTCAAAGCATAAATAAAAGGAGGAGAAGATGTTGGACAAGTGGCTAAAGAAGAAAACAAAAAGATACATGAAAATGTAAAGAAAACCAACCTTTTGTTTACTACACGTATAACCGGTACGTGCATTGTTTTCTTTCCTTTTCTCCTTCCGTTCACTTGAGAATTAACATAAAATTCCTCTAAGTATTGTCCACACCACACTATGGAGAAATACTCTAATCTATTGCTAGATAGAAATAGAGAAAATGAAGAAGAAACACTTCCAAAACAATACTAGTGGTTAGTGCCTTTTGGAATGTTTTTAAGTTCAATCCTTTCTAAAAGCTATGAACACAAAAAGGAGAAAATTTGCAGAGATTTTCTAGTGTTTTTAGGCTGGAAATTTCGTGCAAGTATGTGCCATTCAAGTTAATGGCATTGTTTTTGTGTATGTAGGAAATGGAATTCTAAATTCAACCTCCAAAATTAACCTCCAAGGCTAACTTACATACACATGCACACTATCTCTCCATGAACCATCATGGCCTTCATATGTGGAGGAGTTGAAACTCCTCTTCAACTTGCTCCAACCTCTAGAGCTTGGACTTCAAGCCATGGACCAATTTTGATCGGTTTTTGATTTAATCAAATTAAATCAAGACCAATCAAGATCCATAGGTTCCAAATTAATCCAATTAATTTTAAACCTTATTGAAATTCAATAGTTTATTTAATCCAATTAAATAAACTTAAGCTCAAACACTAATTAATTGATCCAATCAATTAATTAAACCAAAACCAATAAATTAATCCAATTAATTTAAAGGTTCTTAATCCAACAATTAACTAATCCAATTAATTAATTATTGGACCATCCATTAAATGGATTTCTCAATAAATGATCCAATCATTTATTTTCTCCTTTGAATTAATTTAATCCAATTAAATTAATTCGCTTCTTCTAGAATTAATTCCAAATTAATTCTACCAACCCCATTGTGATTTGTGTGTGACTCATTAGGTTCACCCTCAGCTAGACTTGGGCTTGTGTCCAACACAATTGGTCAATTAAATTCAATTTAATTAACTATTTTTGAATTAACCATTAATGGGTGGCTGTCTAACAACGGTCCATGGAACTAGAGACTAGGTGAAAATTGGCGTGAATATTTAGGCTCCCGAGTACCATATGAGTACGGTGCTTCCATCATCCGTCTCCCGATCTAGGTCTAGAGCATGGAATTGGAGTCGGTTCCCATCTTGGACTAGACAACTATGCTCAATAACTCGAGACACGTTTGCTCTATTGATCGACATAGGAAACCATTCCCTACTTGTCCAATCGTTGTGGCCACAGACTTAAAAAGCTTAAACCGTCTTAGAGCACATAAGAGACTCAACATCATATACTGACAGGTGACAGATCCTATCTTGGAATCCACCATCCTCAATACATATTCTGACTGCAGTGGATAAGACTTATAATGAACATATCCCAGATACGGACATCTCTTGCCACATCCTAGATACAGCCATCATATGCATGCGATTGCCATGATTCCTCAAGTCCGAGGACTAATCTCATACTATCGGAGTCGAGAATTCCAATCATACCTACCAAGTCTCCAAGGCTTCCATACGACGATTCCCGCGAGTCACTTCAGTCAGTTGACACCCTTGTCAACTAACCCACTAATATTGCATAGACGTCCAACGTCTGTCGCTAATGAAACATAGCACTCATCCAATAAATGCAATCCTTGGTGCAAGTCTCTATAGGACCCTTGATGCCCTGTCTCGAGGTCCTCGACTTGGAACGTTTTCGATCAACCCTCAGAAGTTGGTTTCATAGCTGATATTCAATGTGCAACCCAACTACATGGGTTATCCAATTAGTCTGTGGGCATTTGTTGTGATGCTAAAACGCCGTTTAACGTAATTAGTAAGCACAACAAACACATAGTGCCAAGGATGAATACTTACTATATTCATCAAGTCAATATTACTTTAATAAAGATTGCTAAATAGTACCCAAAACCGTCAATCCAATTGGCTTTCTGGTCACCTATTCTAACATCTTTTTGCCACCAAGATCTCAAAGTAGAGACCCTCTAATTCGTCCACACGCTTCACCGGACAGTAACGAACTCTCATGCTAGCAAGAAGTTGTTTAGGGGAGAAGAGACATCGATTCAACGCTATTGACTAACGCTATCAACGTCTCTTATGTTCTACCTTGAATAAATCAAGAAGAACAAAGGAAAGTTCTTGGAGAAGTGAAGAGAGCTGGATGAGAGAGAGAGAGAGAAAGAGAGATTTGAGATGGCAAAGTATAGAGATTAATTTGTGAAGTGTATGTGCTTGAGTATTTATAAGGAATTAATTGTTGGAATAGGTGACCAGAAAGCCAATAGCTTTGGCAATTTGTAACCTATTCGACAACTTGATGTAGATGTAATATTATTATGTGATGATTAAGATGAGTATTCGTCACCAATGGTACCTTCTTTGTTGCGCTCATCTTACATTTGTTAAAACGGTGTTTAACTTATATCGCAACAAAGCCCACAGACCATGGATAACAACTCGTGCAGTTGGGCCACGCATTGGATGGTGGTCATGAAACCAACTGATCAAGAGTTGGGTCTGAAACGTTCCAAGTCGAGGACCTCGAGACAGGACATCGAGAGTCCTATTGAGACTTGCGTCAAAAGTCGTGTTCATTGGATGAGTGCCGTGTTTCATCGGCGACAGGCGTGGGACGCCTACACGATCTTGATGGGTTGGTCGACTGGGGTCGAGCCGACTGGACTGACTCGCGGGATCATCATATGGAAGCCTTGGAGGCTTGGTCGGTATGATTGGTTTTCCCCGGTTCCGATAGTACGGGAGTAATCCTCAGACTTGAGGAATCATGGCAGTCGCGTGCACAGGACGGCTGTATCTTGGATCTGGCGAGAGGTAATCATTCTGTAAGATGATTATCATAAGCCTTGTCCAGTGTAGTCGGAATGTGTAGCGAGGATGGTGGATTCCAAGAAGAGGATCCGTCCCCTGTCAGTATGTGACAGAGGTATCTCCTATGCACTCGGAGACACATTTATGCTGTTTAAAGCTGTGGCCACAGTGGTTGGTCGAACAGGGAATAGTTTCCTGTGTCGACGCAATGAAGCATACGTGGTCTCCAGTATTAAGCATAGATGCCTAGTCAAGGATGGGAACCGACGTCCAATTCCATACCCTAGACTAAGGCCGGGAGACGGTAGACGGAAGGATCGTACCCGTACGGAATCGGCACCTAAATGTTTACGCTAATTCACCTAGTCTCTAGTGCCATGGACCGTTGCTAGACGGCCACCCATGGTAACGGGCCCTTGTGGGACACGGACCCAAGTCTAGCTGAGGGTGAACGTAAAGGGTCACACACAAATCACCGAGGAGGTTGAGAGATTGACTTGGAGTCAATCTCGAAGGATAAAATAAGTAATTGGATTACTTAAGGAAAAGTCCATTGGATGGACGGGCCGATATTGTATCGGGCTTTCGTTTAATCGGCAAATTGGATTTTCGATTAAATATGGAAAGTTGAGACGTTGAGACGTTGGATCTTTTAATTGGATTAAAAGATCAATGGGAATAATTTAAATGGACATTAAATTGGATTTAATGTTGGATTCGTCGTACTTGGATTACGATAAAACCCGGTCTGTTAAATTATACCCGAGAGGAGAAATAATTCCTATTTTGGAATAAGAAGAAGTTGGACTTCTTCCCTTAATTAAACATGGCCGACATGCTCCCTTGGAGGAAGCAAAATCATCCATGTTTCATGCTAGGTGGTATGTTGACTTATCTCTTTTGGAAAGACAAATCAACTCCAATCAAGCTCTTCCCTTTTGGTATGATTTGATCATACCATAAATTTTGGTAGGCTTGATTGAAAAATTGATGGTGATTGATTGGAATGAATCTAGACATCCTTGGATGAACCTAGATACATTCCAATAATCACATTAATTATGTATATATATTAGAATATACAACACCAAGCATATGTGATTCATTATTCATCTTTTTCTAGGAAAAAGAGAAGACAAAAAATCCCTCTCCTCTCTCTCAAATTTCGTGCTCTCTCCCCTCTCACACTTGTGTTTTTCACTTGATTTTGAATCAAGAAGAAGAACAAAGTAAGTTTAAGAGAACACTAATTCATAGTGTTATTCTCTTAAACCGATTCCTTCTAAACCCGTTCTTTTCTAGCAAGAAGAACGTGTGTTTCTTCCGGTGTGGTGTGGATCACCTTTGGAGAATCCATACGTTTGGATTTCGTGAGCATTCCGTAGAAGGAACAACGCAAGTAGCCGGGAGCATACGCTAAACAATAAAAGGTAACTGTTTGTTACGCTTTGATTGATTTCATTTATATATCTATGCCCTATGTGCTTAAATATATGTTTTAATATTTACACATCCTACATCTAACGCCTGGTTGAGCACCCAAGGGTACACCCCTTGGGATTCGCGTATTTTGAATTTGATTTAAATTTACGCACAATTTCTCGCTTTCTCGCTTCCGCACGCGCTCCCGGACGGATCCGCTTGTCCTTCAAGTGGTATCAGAGCCCGGTTCGATGTAAGGGGCATAGATCTATGTGTTTGACATGATCTACTTGCTTTTAAATGGCTTTATTGGCATGTTAGATTGTATAAATATATGAGTAATCTGATAATTCAATTTTATGGATTTAATGGACTTTTTTGCATGCTTTATTTTGTTAGATTGCATCTAAAATTGCATGCTTATTTTCAGAATAATATTACTGTTATTGTGTTGAAACAGTTTTGAAAAACAAAAAAAAAAAAAAAATTTTGATCAGGCCGGCAGTGGCCGTGCGCAGGTGGGCGCGCGTTGTGCGCAGCCGGCCGCTGCTGGCTGAGGCCAGCGCACGGCACAGCGCGCGCGGCCGGCCGGCCAGCACAGCGGCTGGGCCGTCTTGTGCCGTTTTTTTGACTTTTTTCGGAAAATTTAATTTTCTGTATTTTCTGCACAATATTCTGAAAATATATTAATTTTGCATATTTGATTTTGGAATAATTGGATTATTCCTTGAATTAAATTTTCTTAATTAATTTGGGATTAATACATGCATTGGATGCATTGTTTAAAATGTCCATTAAATTTAAAATTTGAATTTTGCATATTATTTGTATATTTATGCTTTTGTGATGTTGGGCATCACTTGGGTATTTGGAATATCCATTGGTTATTTATGCATGATTATTTGGAATAATTATGTTATGTGAGTTGATGGAATCAACATGGGATGATCACAAGAGCCCTAAACCTTATGTATGGATGAATGTATGATCATTTATTTTCTGTTGGGTGGGGCCAGCGTGCCTCTTGTTTTTGGGACTATCATCTCCCGTATTTTCAGCCTCATGATGTTAAGGCTTGTTTTCTTTATTACCAATGTATTACTTTCAATTGTAATGAGAGTAGATAGGATTTGTGAGGCTTTTATATTTTAACAAGCATTTGGAATCGGAGACCCTAAGGAGGAGCATCAAGGCGTGAAACAAGAGCACTACAAGGCCCATTGGAATGACAATGGGTATATTACTATCGTAATAATTTAGGACCACCCTAGACAGACCATAGACTCACTACGGGCTCAGTGGGTCGTATAGGTTGGGCTTGTGATCATCCTAAACAGGGGTATGCTATGTTTTCTGCATGCAGCGTATTTATTTATCGCTTTAAATATTGGATATTTATGCATGCTAAAACACAATAATGTGATGAGGTCTCGGTCATACACAAACTCTCATTTGGTTGGACCAAATTAAATATTAGGCCCAGAACGGACTTGGATCAAAATGGTATTTTGGTCTGTCCAAGCCTTCCATCCACAGCAATATGGTGAGGAAGCTACCACTACCCAAGTGTGGTCTCACGAGTCGTGGCACACTTGGACTAGGGAAAGTTGCACTATTGTTGTGAACAAAAAGACTGCGCTCGCTGTTTCCCTGTCTCACGAGTCGTAGGGGGCGACAGTTTGAGGCATGATTTGGTTGATGGGTCGGGCCCAACACTGAGTAACATGGTTCGCTTGGAATCCTCGGGACCATGTGAATAGGTGAGGCAAAATATCTTGGGAATCTCATTGGATGAGAATGATATTGGATATCTCCCACAAGGTCTTCTTCATGTGAATCGTAAAAGCGGGCATGGAGATTACGCTTGTGGATCCCAGGCCCACTAGGAAATGGTTTCCCGAAACTCCGCTTGAGAGTAGCGGACTTTCGTATAAATAGTGGGAGGGTTAAAGACTAAAAGACCAAGTCTTCAACTTGAACAATAATATTACCATCATCTGCTAATTTCTGCTTTACATTTTTTAATAATGTAGATATGTCTAAGAACCCGTTAACCATGATTCTTGAGACTAACAAATTCAACGGAACGAACTACTCGGACTGGCTGAGAAACCTGAGGATTGTCCTCAGTTTCGAGAACCAAGGCTACGTCTTGGACGAGCCGCCACCGAGCGACTTACCGGAGGGGTCCACGCCTGAAGAACGTTTGACGTTCGAGAAATGGCATGAGGACAATCGAAAAGTACGCAGTATCATACTGGCTTCGATGTCTAACGACATCCAGAAGCAGTATGAGACGCTGGATAACGTCTCCGCCATAATGCTCCGCATGAACGAGGTTTATGCGGTTCCGGATAGGCATATTAGATATGCCGCCACAAAAGCATTCTTTGGCACCAAGCTCGCTGAAGGAGCGTCTGTACAGAGTCATGGGGTCAAGATGCTCTCCCTAGTGGAGAAACTCGAGGACCTTAAAGCTGGGCTTAACAATGACACGTACATTGACGTGATCCTCCAGTCGCTTTCTCCATCCTATGACCCGTTTGTTGTAAACTATAACATGAACGGACTTGAGAAGTCTATTCATGAGTTGATCAACATGCTGGTCCAATACGAGGCAACGACCCACAAGTCGGCGCCGACGGTATTGATAGGAGAGGCTTCAACCTCCAAGGCGAATGGCAAGAGGGCCGGACGCCGGAAGAGGAAGAAGGGCAAAGGGAAGACGGTTGCGGCCCCCACTCGCGCTCCGGGCGTCCCTGTTGCTCCGGTTGGACCGAGCAAAGGGAAAGGGAAGGCCAGTGGTTCTCAGCAGTCCAAGGCAAATGATGTCTGCATGCATTGCCATGGGAAAGGGCATTGGAAGAGGGAGTGCCCACAACTCCTCTCCAACCCAGGTGTGTTTGTGGTTGAAGTTAATATGATTACTAATTCTGCTTCATGGGTATTGGATACCGGGTGTGGTGCTCACATCTGCAATGATTTGCAGGCACTGCAATGAAGCAGAAGGCTAATCAAGGATGAGATGATCCTGAGGCTAGGCGATGGCAAGGCCGTTGCTGCGGAGGCCGTAGGATCACTAGAGTTAGCCATTAGTAGTCATGTTAGGATTGTACTGAACGACTGTTTTTATGTACCTAGCATGATTAAAAATATTGTTTCCATCCCGGTCCTTGATAAGGAGGGATATGAATTTACAATCAATAAAAACGATTTTTTCATTATCAAAGATGGTATTTCTCATTTTCTTGGTACATTGGTCAACGGTCTGCACATACTTCAACAGTCTAATTGGATTATGACTGCAGAACACAAACGAAAATGTGATGATCATAATAACGCACAGATATGGCATGCGAGATTAGGTCATATCTCTAAAGATAGGATAAGAAGATTGGTGGACTCAAAGAGTCTAAAAATAGACGATTTGGACAATCTACCGACCTGCGAATCCTGTCTAAAGGGAAAGATGACCAAGAAACCCTTTATTAGACAAAGTACGCTAGCCAGTGGTTTGTTGAATTTGATCCATACAGATGTCTGTGGTCCACTAAAATACTCAGGCTAGAGGTGGGTACTCGTACTTCATAACCTTTACCAATGATCACTCACGGTATGGTTATGTTTACCTGATGAGGTACAAGTCTGAAGCCTTTGGAAGGTTTAAGGAATACAGACTTGAAGTAGAGAACCAAACCGGTCGAAAGATCAAAGCCCTTCGGTCGGACCGAGGTGGAGAGTATTTGAGTGGTGAGTTTACTGATTATCTAAAAGAGAATGGGATTCTCTCTCAGTGGACCCCTCCTGGAACACTGCAGCTTAATGGGGTGTCTGAAAGGAGGAATCGGACCTTGTTGGATATGGTCCGATCCATGATGAGTTTTACCGAACTCCCCCTTTCCTTCTGGGGATACGCTCTTGAGACGGCGGCCAAAGTTTTGAACTTTGCGCCATCTAAAAAGGTATCCCAGACGCCATATGAGATATGGCATGACAAGCCTGCCTCCTACAAATACTTGAAAGTGTGGGGTTTCCCCGCATATGTCAAGAGATTAGTGGGAGATAAACTGGACTCGAGGTCTAGTTTATGCAGGTTCATCGGCTATCCAAAAGAAATTGTGGGGTATTATTTCTATGATCCCTCCGAGCAAAAGGTTTTTGTCTCGCGAAACGCAGTGTTCTTGGAAACAGGTTTTCCATCGGATAGTCGACGCGATGAGGTGCTCCTTGAGGAATCAAGTGAGGCACCCCAAGAGGCGGCAGTGACATCTGAGCCAGAAGTTCCCACTAATATTGTTCCAGTCCTCCGTAGGTCGGCCAGAGTATCATATTCACCTGATAGGTATGGATTTCTGGGCCTGACCGATCAATTGGATAATGATCCGAAGACGTACGGAGAAGCGATGTCGGACATCGATTCGGACAAGTGGCTTGAGGCCATGAAATCCGAGATGGACTCGATGGGTACAAACAAGGTTTGGACCCCAGTAGATCCACCTAAAGGGGTTAAACCCGTAGGGTGTAAATGGGTCTACAAACGTAAGCTTGGAGCTGACGGGGAGGTTACAACCTTCAAAGCCAGGCTTGTGGCGAAAGGTTACACTCAACGACCCGGGGTCGATTTTGAGGAAACCTACTCGCCCGTAGCAATGGCCAAGTCCATTCGGATACTGCTTGCCATAGCAGCATGGTATGACTATGAAATATGGCAGATGGACGTGAAAACGGCCTTCCTGAACGGTTTTGTAGAGGAAGAGATCTATATGGATCAGCCGGAAGGTTTCACAACTGTAGGAGAAGAGGAGAAGGTCTACTGTCTCCAAAGGTCCATCTATGGCCTCAAGCAAGCTTCCCGAAGCTGGAACATACGTTTTGATGAAGTCATATGGGGATATGATTTCATCAAGAACGAGTCCGATCCTTGTGTATACAAGAAGATTAGTGGGAGCTTAGTTGCGTTTCTGGTGCTTTACGTGGATGACATCTTGCTCATTGGGAATGATGCTAAGATGTTGGGTACCACTAAAGCTTGGTTGTCAACGCAATTCTCCATGAAGGATATCGGCGAGGCATCCTACATCCTTGGCATCAAGATCTACAGGGATAGGTCTAGAAGGATGTTAGGAATGGCCCAGTCCTCGTACATTGAGAAAGTCTTGAAAAGATTCAATATGGAAAACTCAAAACGAGGATTCCTTCCTATGAGGCATGGAATTAAGTTATCCAAGAAGCAGTCTCCTAAGACTGATGAGGAGCTTAAAAGGATGTTGGACATCCCCTATGCTTCAGTCGTAGGCAGCATACAGTATGCTATTCAGTGCACTAGACCTGATGTGGCTTTCGCTTTGAGCGTAACTAGCCGATATCACTCATGTGCCGGAAGGCACACTAGAGTGCAGTCAAGACTATCCTGAAGTACCTGAAAAGGACTAAGGACATATTCCTGATCTACGGCGGTGGAGAGTTGACACTGGAAGGCTATAGCGACGCTAGCTTCCAGTCGGATGACGATGATGCCAAGTCTCAATATGGTTTTGTATTTAGGCTAACTGGTGGCGTGGTTACTTGGAAGAGTTCCAAGTAGGCTACCATGGCGGACTCCACCATAGAGTTTTTGAATACATAGCGGATTTGGAAGCTATTAAGGAGTGGTTTGGTTGATGAGCTACATCCAAGGGTTGGATGTAGTACCTAGCATTGCTAAGCCTGTAATTATCATTTATGATAACAACAGGGCGATAGCGCTAGCAAAGGAACCGAGATCTCATCACGATCCTAGCATATTCTTAGACGCTACCATCTACTTAGAGAGATGGATAGCAGGAGTGACGTTCGGTTGGACCGAATCAGCTCCATAGAAAACATAGCAGATCCACTTGCTAAGCCCATGTAGCAAGTTGCCCACACTCACCATCTGAATAAGAGGTTTGAGGTCAATGGGTGATTGGCTTTAGGTCAAGTGGGAGATTGTTGGAATAGGTGACCAGAAAGCCAATAGGTTTGGCAATTTGTAACCTATTCGACAACTTGATGTAGATGTAATATTATTATGTGATGAATAAGATGAGTATTCGTCACCAATGGTACCTTCTTTGTTGCGCTCATCTTTACATTTGTTAAAACAGTGTTTAACTTATATCGCAACAAAGCCACAGACCATGGATAACAACTCGTGCAGTTGGGCCACGCATTGGATGGTGGTCATGAAACCAACTGATTAAGAGTTGGGTCTGAAACGTTCCAAGTCGAGGACCTCGAGACAGGGCATCGAGAGTCCTATTGAGACTTGCGTCAAGAGTCGTGTTCATTGGATGAGTGCCGTGTTTCATTGGCGACAGGCGTGGGACGCCTACACGATCTTGATGGGTTGGTTGACTGGGGTCGAGCCGACTGGACTGACTCGCGGGGATCATCATATGGAAGCCTTGGAGGCTTGGTCGGTATGATTGATTTTCCCCGGTTCCGATAGTACGGGAGTAATCCTCAGACTTGAGGAATCATGGCAGTCGCGTGCACAGGACGGCTGTATCTTGGATCTGGCGAGAGGTAATCATTCTGTAAGATGATTATCATAAGCCTTGTCCAGTGTAGTCGGAATGTGTAGCGAGGACGGTGGATTCCAAGAAGAGGATCCGTCCCCTGTCAGTATGTGACAGAGGTATCTCCTATGCACTCGGAGACACGTTCATGCTGTTTAAAGTTGTGGCCACAGTGGTTGGTCGAACAGGGAATAGTTTCCTGTGTCGACGCAATGAAGCATACATGATCTCCAGTATTAAGCATAGATGCCTAGTCAAGGATGGGAACGACGCCCAATTGAAAGAAATTGTGGATCGTCCTGGGAAAAAGCGCGAATACGGAAGCGCGGTATAATTAAAATTAAAACGGAATTTAAACATGCTTTTAAATTAAAACACGTTTCAAAGGGTGTGCCTTTGAAATTTCCCGGGCGTTCGGTGTATCTCATGAACGAATAACACAAAATAAATCATGGAGGCCATAGGGTTGGAAATTAAAGAGAGGACGAAAAATTAAAACGAGACCTACCCGTTGTCGTTTTCGTCTTCAACGGCTACAAGCGTTGTTCCCCGTTTTGCACCAAGATCTCGTCTTTGAGACCCTCTAAATCGTGACACACGATCCACCCACGTATCTTGCACGTCGTGCTAGCAACGAACAAGTTTATGTTTTTGGAGTGGATGAATCAATAACACATTATTGATTAATGGTATTGATTCATCAAGTTCTTAATGTTCCAAGAACAAAAAGAACCAAGAAAATATTTCTTGGAGAGGGAGAGAGAATCGGACGAGAGAGAGGGAGAGAGAATCCGTGTGTGTGTGTTGTAGTGTGTGTGTTGGAGTTTCATCATCCTTCAACTTGTAGGATGCTAGGGGTTTATATAGAAGAGGAGTCTAATCCTCTTTAAACTCCTCTTTCAAGAACTCTATTTTGACTAGGATTTTGACCTAGTCAAAGTCCTAGTCAAAGTAGTGTTTTGACCTAGTCAAAACAATCCTAGCCGTCCATCTCTCCCATTCATCTCACCGTTGATTTAATTTAATTTAATGGAATATTTAAAACCTATTTAAATATTTCCAAGAGGCTAAAAATAAATATAAATATTATTTAAGCCCATTAAATAAATCCCTTTGATAAATCTAATTTATCAATTTAATTCCTTATATCTAATAGAAGGAATTATTTCTCCAAGAAAAATAAAGGACCCGATTAAATCCAATTTAATCATTCCTTCACTCCAATATTTAATTCCTAATTAAATATCTAAATGTGTGTGGATAGTGTGTGACTCTTTAGGTTCACCTTTCAGCTAGACTTGGTCGGATTCCTAGAATCCTTCCGTTACCATGGGTGGCCATCTAGCAACGGTCCATGGCACTAGAGACTAGGTGAAATATTCAGGGATGAACATTTAGGCTCTAACAGTACACTTGTCCTTCTGTCTTCGGTCTCATCACTTAGAGTCTAGGGCACGGATAATGCAGGTACCCATTTTGGACCTAAGTGTCGGTCTGTCCTCACTAAACGCCGCAAGGGAATCCTTCCCTTCTGTTCAGTTACTGTGGCCACAGATTTTAGGGACAAGACACAGAGCATACATGAGACTCAACTGTCAATACCTATTGGCAGGAGACAGATCCTTTCTTGGAAACTACTGTCACTTTGTACACCAGAACTGTACTAGACATGGCTTATGACTACCAAAGAGAATTCTGGCAATCTCTCACCATATCTAAGATACAGCCCTAACGTACAGGTAAACTGAGCAATTCCTCAAGTCAAAGGACTTGGCCTGTACCGTTAGAACCGGGAATACACGTCATACCTTGCTGACCATACTCAAGGTCCTCCGTAAGACGGTTCCCGCGAGTCACCTCAGTCAGCTGCGTCCTAGCATGCTAACCCACTAACACTGCTTAGACGACCCTCGTCACCCGTCGATGAAACACGACAGCAGGTGCTTAGTGCAAGTCTCAAATGGAATCCCGGTACCCATTTTCGGGATTCCTTGACTTGGAGATTTCCGGACCGATTCGGGAAGACTGATTCCATGGACCTACCTCCAAGCGTAGTCCCAGTCCCCGAAATTGATTCTCAGTCCGTGGGCTTTGTTTGCGTAGTGAACAGATATGGAAAACAAATATAAGTGAACACAAACAAAGTGATGCCAAATGAAATTCACTTCTTTATTCATTAATGATTTATCAAACACCTGAAATTGTCTGGACATAGGTTACATATTCCTGCCAAAATTGGCTTACATGGTCACCTATTCTAACAATCTCCCACTTGACCTTTAAAGCCAATCACCCATATGCCTAATCCCCATCTTCTCAAGATGTTGCGTATGAGCACTCTGCGACATAGGCTTTGTCAGCGGGTCTGCTGTGTTGTCTGCTGAGTTGACTCGGTCCATCCGAACGTCACCTCTTCCTACCATTTCTCTAAGAAGATGGTAGCGTCTAAGAATATGTTTGGAACGGTGATGAGATCTCGGTTCCTTTGCTTGCGCTATTGCACCGTTGTTATCACAGAAGATGACAACAGGCTCGGCGATGCTAGGCACCACACCCAACTCTTGGATGTAGTTTCTCATCCAAAACCGCTTCCTTAGCAGCTTCTGAAGCTGCTATGTATTCAGCCTCAGTGGTGGAGTCAGCAGTGGTTGCTTGCTTGGAACTTTTCCAAGCCACTACTCCTCCGTTGAGTTTGAATACATACCCCGATTGAGACTTGGCATCATCGTCATCAGACTGGAAGCTAGCGTCGCTAAAGCCTTCCAGAATTAGTTCTCCATTGCCATAGACCAAGAACATTTCCTTAGTCCTCCTAAGGTACTTAAGGATGCCCTTAACGGCATTCCAATGTGCCTCTCCTGCATAGGACTGATATCTGCTTGTCACGCTCAAAGCGTATGCAATGTCAGGCCTGGTGCAATGGACCGCATATTGGATGCTACCTACGGCAGAAGCATAGGGGATGACTTTCATCTTTTCAAGTTCCTCATCAGTCTGCGGGGACTGCTTCTTGGACAACTTGATCCCATGCCTCATTGGAAGGAATCCTCGTTTGGAGTTGTCCATTCGATATCTCTTTAGGACTTTCTCCATATACGAGTTTTGGGTGAGCCCTAACATCCTTTTAGATCTGTCCCTGACAATCTGGATGCCTAGGATGTAGGAGGCTTCACCCAAGTCCTTCATGGAAAACTTGGTTGACAACCATGCTTTTGTGTTTCCTAACATTCTGACGTCATTACCAATGAGCAGAATGTCATCCACGTAAAGCACTAGGAACACTATAGAGCTCCCACTGACCTTCTTGTATACACAAGGGTCGGATTCGTTTTTGATGAAGTCATATCCCCGTATTACTTCATCAAAACGAATGTTCCAACTTCGGGATGCTTGTTTGAGGCCATAGATGGACTTCTGGAGACGACAGACCTTCTATTCTTCTCCAGTGACCGTGAAACCCTCCGGCTGATCCATATAGATCTCTTCTTCAACGAAACCGTTGAGGAAGGCCGTTTTCACGTCCATCTGCCATATTTCATAGTCATACCATGCTGCTATGGCAAGCAGGATCCGAATGGACTTAGCCATGGCTACTGGCGAGTAGGTATCCTCAAAATCGACCCCGGGTCGTTGAGTGTATCCCTTAGCTACAAGCTTAGCCTTAAAGGTTGTGACTTCTCCATCAACGCCGAGTTTGCGCTTGTAGACCCACTTATAGCCCACTGGCTTAACACCTTTCGGTGGATCTACAAGTCTCCAAACTTGGTTCTCGCTCATGGAGTCCATTTCGGTCTTCATGGCCTCAAGCCATTTCCCGGAGTCGATGTCAGACATCGCTTCCCCGTATGTCTTAGGATCGTTATCCAGAAGATCGGTCGCACCTAGAAACCCATATCTCACTGGAGGTCTGGATTCTCTAGTGGACCTACGGAGGACGGGAACGTCAGTGGTGACTGTGGGCGCTGACTGTATCGGAGCCGGCGGTTCAGGGGCCGGGACTGGCCTTTCTTGAGGTTGTCCTTCATGCCTAGCATGTTGGACTTCTCTAGGTTGGTCAGCCCTCCGTGCGTTAATCCTAAATCCTCTTGGTGAGGTTTCCGCGGTTGTTTCTGATGGCTGAGTTCCATCACTTGATTCCTCAAGGATCTGCTCATCAGGTTGGATATCCTCCGGGAAGCCTTGCTTCAAGAATACTGCATTCCTGAAACAAATACCTTTTGTTCCAAAGGGTCATAAAAGTAATAACCCGCAGTTTCTCTAGGGTATCCAACGAACCTGCATAGGCTAGACCTGGATTCTAGCTTATCTCCCACTAACCTCTTGACGTATGCGGGACTACCCCACACTTTCAAGTAGTTGTTAGGACGCAGGCTTGCCGTGCCATATCTCATATGGCGTTTGGGTCAATGCACTGGTAGGCGCCAAATTCAACAACTTGGCTGCCGTTTCTAATGCATAACCCCAAAACGATAAGGGCAATTTGGTAAAACTCATCATGGACCGAACCATGTCCAACAGGGTTCGGTTCCTCCTTTCAGAGATGCCGTTTAACTGTGGTGTTCCGGGAGGTGTCCATTCTGATATTATACCATGTTCTTTTAGATAATCTAGGAATTCGGCACTAAGGTATTCACCGCCTCGGTCTGACCGTAGGACTTTAATTTTGCAGTTGGTCTGGTTCTCCACTTCAAGTCTGAATTCTTTAAACCTCTCAAGAGCTTCAGACTTGTACCTCATTAGGTAAACATAACCATACCGTGAATGATCATCGGTGAAGGTTATGAAGTAGGAGAACCCACCTCGAGCCTGCGTCCTTAGTGGTCCACATACGTCTATATGGACCAAGTCCAACAGACCCGTGGTAAGCCTGCTTTGACCTACAAAGGGCTTCTTGGTCATTTTCCCTCTTAGACAAGATTCACAAGTTGGTAGATCGCTCAAGTCCCCAACCTCTAGGTTCTTTGAGTCTACCAACCTTTTCATCCTATCTTGGGATATGTGACCTAGCCTAGCGTGCCACAGACGTGCGTTCCTGTTATTATCGAATTTCCGTTTGTGTTGAGCGTTAAGAACGAAATTCGTTTTGTTGCAAGATATAGAGCCCGTTGTGCAATGTACCAAGTAGATGAGCAATTCCACACCTCATCAAATAAAAGCAATTTTTTATTGATTCTGAACTCATAACCACTATTGTCCAACAATGGAATGGAAATGATGTTCTTAATCATACTAGGTACAAAATAAACCTGCTCTAATTCTATGCTAATGGTATCACTAATTACTAAAGTGGCGGATCCTACTGCTTCTGCCGAGATGGCCTTGCCATTTCCAAGCTTCAGGATCATGTCCCCGCTACTTTAGTTTTCTGCTTCTTTTTCAGCACCTGCAAATCATTGCAAATGTGAGCTCCACAGCAGGTATCCAATACCCAAGAGGCAGAATTAGTGACCATATTAACCTCAATCACATATATACCTTGGTTTGAGAAGAGTTTGGGGCACTCTCTCTTCCAATGCCCTTTCTCACGGCAGTTGATACATATGTCATATGCCTTTGACTGTTGGTTGGAGACAACCTTTCCCTTTCCTTTGCCTTTCCCCTCTTTGGCAATGGGAACACTCTGAGTGTTCGTAGCTGCTATGACGGCTTTTCCCTTCCCCTTCTTCTTTTTCCAACGTCCGGCACCCTTGCCTTTCGTCTTGGAAGTTGAAGCACCTCCAAACAATACCGAAGGCGTGGACTTCTTAGTCGTTGCCTCGTATTGCACCAACATATTGATCAACTCATGAATGCCCTTCTCAAGTGCATTCATGTTATAGTTGACGATAAATTGGTCGAAGGAGGGTGGGAGTGACTGAAGGATCACATCTATGTACGTTTCGTTATCGAGACCTGCCTTTAGGTCCTCGAGCTTTTCCACTAGGGTAAGCATTTTAACCCCATGCTCTTGTACAGAGGATCCTTCTGTCATTTTAGTTCCAAAGAACGCCTTGGTCGCGACATACCTAGTATGCCGGTCCGGGACTGCACAGCAATCCTTAAGGCGGGCCATAATGGAAGGGACATCGTCTAGCCTTTCATATTGCTTCTGAATCTCATTGGTCATTGAAGCAAGTATGACGCTACGGACCTTCCGGTTATCCTTATGCCAAGTCTCGAACGTCTCACGTTCTTCTGGCGTGGATCCTTCCGGCAAGGTCCTAGGGAGAGGCTCGTCCATGACGTAGCCTTGGTTCTCGTAATCTAGGACTATCCTGAGATTGCGCAACCAGTCGTTGTAATTTGTTCCATTGAATTTGTTTGTCTCAAGAATGGTGGAAAGTGGGTTTCTTAGACATTTTAAATCTACATTTAGAAAACAACGCGCGATCAGCAGAAAATAAAGACGGTGGTTTGATGAAATAATTAAATGCTTGGTCTTTAGTCATTTTAATCCTCCCACTATTTATACGAAAACACGGTACTCTTAAACGTGATTTTCAGGAAATCCTTTCCTAGTGGGCTTGGGATCCACAGCGATTTTTCCCATACCCCGCTTTTACGATTCGCATGGAAAAGATCCTGTGGGAGGTATTCCATACCATTCTCGTTCCACGAGATTCCCAAGATTATTGCCTCACCCTTTTGCATGATCCCGAGGACTCCAAGCGAATCATGCTAATTGGGCGTTAGACCCGACCCAATCGACCGAGCCATGGACCCACTAGTACCCCCACGACTCGTGAGACAGGTAACAGCAGCCCATTTTTCGTTCATGACACAGTGCAGCTTCTTTTAAGTACAATAACGTGCCACGACTCGTGAGACCACGCTATTGACCTAAAACAGCTTCCTCACTATGCCACGGATTGGAAGGCATGGACGAACTCCTAGAGTTCATGTCCACTTTATCTAGGGTCTAATATTTCAACATTGGTCCAACCAATGTGAGAGTAGTGAATGACCGAGATCTCATAATATATATGCATACATTCATCCATAATGCATAAATAAAATCCATCCATAGCAGTTATATGATAAATAAAAGCCATTCATCCATCATAATAACCACATGCAAAATTAAAGCCTAGCACGCCCCTGTTGGATGATCACGAGCCCGAATCCTATGCGATCCACTGAGCCCGCAGTGGATCTATGGTCAATCTTGGGTTGGTCCTATACTATTACAATAATAGTAACCCAATCATCATGCTGATGGGCCTTGGTCTCTTTTCTCTTTCTTCACTTCATGGAAAACTCCAAGGGACCTCCGGTCTGGGCTCTCCATGTGGTCCTTCCTTCTTCTCCACCAATTACAAAAAGAAACCTCACTCCTAGTCTACTCTCATTACATATTAAAAAATAGAAACCCCAGCGAAAACCCGGGGGGAGTACATAAGGAGGGAGGTAGAAAGCCTTATTATTCCAAGGCACTAGAAAGGGAGAAGGAGAAAGCAGTTAAAGAGGCACACAGGCCCAACAGAAAATTAAACCATACATTCGGTCTAGGGCTCGTGATCATCCATTTCCATCCAACACACGTAATTACATGATCCAATCACATAATCATAATATTCCAACAACACATGATTTCCAATCATATTAATCCAAGATGAAAATAAATGAACATGTGCGCAACGTGTGAAAATAAAAAAAAATATAAATATTGGTAATATTAATCTTTTTTTTCTCGTTTTAGGAAAACCTTTCCTCATTATCTTAAGTAAAATAACCCTGGGATTCCAAATCCAATTTATTTTACTCCTAAAATAATGTCTTTAGGAACTTAGGAAAAATTGAACCCAAAAAACGATTTTTCAGAATTAATTCAAAATTAAAACTGAAAATTAATTTAAAATAAAATAAACACTAGGGTTTCAAAACCCTAGCTTCACAGCCACCGGCCGCCGCCGCCTGCTGCAGCCAGCCGGCCGGCCGCGGGCGCAGGCGCTGCCTGGCCGGGCGCGCGCGCGCAGGCCCCTGCCTGCTTATTCCTTTGGAATGAATTTAAGATGTTAGGAAACACTGAAACACAGACGTTGTTCACGCAATTCTCCATGAAAGGAATTGGATTCCTATATATAGGGTTAAGCTGTCCAAGACTCAGTCAGGTTGACTGATGAGGAAGCTTAGATGTTTGACATCCCCTACGTCTTTGCCGTAGGCAACATGGGTATGTTGTATGGTGCATTGGACCTGATGTTGTGTATGCTTTCGGCATAACGACAGAAATCGGGTGTGTACCGAGGAGGCAGTAGACTGCTGTTCAGAACAGTCTTTTATACCTGAATAAGGATTAAAGAAGTGTTCTTGATGCAAGTTCAATGGAGAGTTGATTCTGGAAGGCTATAGCGATACTAGCTTCCAGGATCATGTGAATAATATCTAGTCTCATTATGAACATATATTCAGGCTTAATGGTAAGGTGGTGGCTTGGAAAGGTTTCAAGCGGGACACCACGACGGACCATGAAAGTTGAATGTATGGCAACTTTAGAAGTTGCTCCGGAGAGTGGTTTGGATGAAAAACTACATCCAATGGTTGGGTGTGGTGCCTAGCACGTGCTAGCCAGTAGTTACCTTGGAGGATAACAACATGGCTGTAGCGCAAGCTATAGGACCGAGATCTCATCATGGATCCAGGAAAATTCTTAGACAGTACCATCTGCTTGGAGCAATGGTATGAAGAGGTGACATGCGGTTGGACCGCATCATCTTGGCAGAAATAAGGTAGACCCGTGAGACCGAGCCGGATATCGCAGATTACTCATGCTCAGATAAGTCTGAGCAACATGGGTGATTGGCTTTAGGTCAAGTGGGAGATTGTTAGAATAGGTGACCAGAAAGCCAATTGGATTGGCGGTTTTGGGTACTATTTAGCAATCTTTATTGACTTGATGAATATAGTAAGTATTCATCCGTGGCACTATGTGTTTGTTGTGCTTACTGATTACGTTAAACGATGTTTTAACGTCACAACAAATGCCCACAGACCAATTGTATAACCCATGTAGTTGGGCTGCGCATTGGATGGCAGCTATGAAACCAACTTCTGAGGGTTGGTCTGGAATGTTCCAAGTCGAGGACCTCGAGACAGGGCATCGAGGGTCCTACAGAGACTTGCACTAAGGATTGCATTCATTGGATGAGTGCCGTGTTTCATCGGCGACAGACGTTGGACGTCTATGCAATATTAGTGGGTTAGTTGACGTGGGTGTTAGCTGACTGAACTGACTCGCGGGAATCGTCATATGGAAGCCTTGGAGGCTTAGTCGGTATGACTGGAAATTCTCGGCTCCGATAGTACGAGATTAGTCCTCGGACTTGAGGAATCATGGCAGTCACATGCATATGAAGGTTGTATCTAGGGTCTGGCAAGAGATGCCCGTATCTGGGATACGTTCATCATAAGCCTCATCCAGTGCAGTCGGAATATGTATTGAGGACGGTGGATTCCAAGATAGGATCCGTCACCTGTCAGTATATGACAGTCGAGTCTCCTATGCGCTCTGAGACGGTTTAAGCTCTTTAAGTCTGTGGCCACAGCGATTGGTCGAGTAGGGAATGGTTTCCTACGTCGATCAATAGAGCAAACGCGTCTCGAGTTATTGAGCATAGTTGTCTAGTCCAGGATGGGAACCGACGCCAAATTCCATGCCCTAGACTTAGACCGGGAGACGGATGATGGAAGGACCGTACTCGTATGGTAATCGAGAGCCTAAATGTTCACGCCAACATTCACCTAGTCTCTAGTGCCATGGACCGTTGCTAGACGGCCACCCATGGTGACGGGCGTTTTCCGATTAATGGTTAATTGGAAAATAGTTAATTAAATTGGATTTAACCAATTGTGTTGGACACAAGCCCAAGTCTAGCTGAGGGTGAACCTAAAGAGTCACACACAAATCACTATGGAATTGGTAGAATTAATTTGGAATTAATTCTAGAAGAAGCGAATTAATTTAATTGGATTAAATTAATTCAAGGAGAAAAATAAATGATTGGATCATTTATTGGGAAATCCATTTGATGGATGGTCCAAGAATTAATTAATTGGATTAGTTAATTTTTGGACTTAGAACCTTTAAATTAATTGGATTAATTTATCGGGTTTCGATTAATTAATTGATTGGATCAATTAATTAGAGTTCGGACTTATGTTTATTTAATTGGATTAAATAAACTTATGGGCATCAATTAGATTGAGATTAATTGGATTAATTAATGCCCAATGGACTTTGTTTGGACTTAATTTAATTAGATTAAATAAAAGTCTAAGACTAGTAGTCCTAGTCCATGGAAAAATTCAATTTATAGCAAATGAAGGAAGAATTAAAATCTTCCACATGTGAGGCACATGTGACCAGCCTTTGTATGATTTTGTGGGTGGTTTTATTTGCTATAATGGTGCATGGTTATGTAGATAATGGTGTGTGTATGTAGGTTACTTTGGAAGTTGACAAGAGAAGTTGAATTTTGAATTCAACAACTCTACTTACACAAAACCATTCACATAACTTGCATGCTATGTCTTGCACGAAATTTCCATCAAGAAACTCTCCAAAAACCTCTGAAAAATTTCTCCTTTTTGTGTTCATACCTTTTGGAAAGGTTTGAACTAAAACATTCCAAAAAGCACTAATCAATAGTGTTGTTTTGGATTGTTTTTTCTTCTTCTTTTCTCTACTTCTATCTAGCAATAGATTAGAGATATACATTCCATAGTGTGGTGTGGACAAATTAGAGGGATTCTAATTTGGATCCTCAAGTGAACGGAAGGAGAAACGGAAAGGGAACAACGCTAGAAACAAACCGGTTCTACGTGCAACGAACATAAGGTTGGTTTTCTTTATGTTTTCATGTATCTTTTGTTTACTTCCTTTAGCCATATGTCCAGCATTCTTCTCCTCTTTATTTTATGCTTTGACAAACACCGAACGCCCGGGAACTTCAAAGGGAACACCCCTTTGAACCCGTTTAAATTTATGCTTTAAATTAACGATTTTACGCTTCCGTTGCGTTCCCGGGCCGTACCCGATTCTTTCAATTTAAACATGCTTTTAAATTAAAACACGTTTCAAAGGGTGTGCCTTTGAAATTTCCCGGGCGTTCGGTGTATCTCATGAACGAATAACACAAAAATAAATCATGGAGGCCATAGGGTTGGAAATTAAAGAGAGGACGAAAAATTAAAAACGAGACCTACCCGTTGTCGTTTTCGTCTTCAACGGCTACAAGCGTTGTTCCCCATTTTGCACCAAGATCTCGTCTTTGAGACCCTCTAAATCGTGACACACGATCCACCCACGTATCTTGCACGTCGTGCTAGCAACGAACAAGTTTATGTTTTTGGAGTGGATGAATCAATAACACATTATTGATTAATGGTATTGATTCATCAAGTTCTTAATGTTCCAAGAACAAAAAGAACCAAGAAAATATTTCTTGGAGAGGGAGAGAGAATCGGACGAGAGAGAGGGAGAGAGAATCCGTGTGTGTGTGTTGTAGTGTGTGTGTTGGAGTTTCATCATCCTTCAACTTGTAGGATGCTAGGGGTTTATATAGAAGAGGAGTCTAATCCTCTTTAAACTCCTCTTTCAAGAACTCTATTTTGACTAGGATTTTGACCTAGTCAATGTCCTAGTCAAAGTAGTGTTTTGACCTAGTCAAAACAATCCTAGCCGTCCATCTCTCCCATTCATCTCACCGTTGATTTAATTTAATTTAATGGAATATTTAAAACCTATTTAAATATTTCCAAGAGGCTAAAAATAAATATAAATATTATTTAAGCCCATTAAATAAATCCCTTTGATAAATCTAATTTATCAATTTAATTCCTTATATCTAATAGAAGGAATTATTTCTCCAAGAAAAATAAAGGACCCGATTAAATCCAATTTAATCATTCCTTCACTCCAATATTTAATTCCTAATTAAATATCTAAATGTGTGTGGATAGTGTGTGACTCTTTAGGTTCACCTTTCAGCTAGACTTGGTCGGATTCCTAGAATCCTTCCGTTACCATGGGTGGCCATCTAGCAACGGTCCATGGCACTAGAGACTAGGTGAAATATTCAGGGATGAACATTTAGGCTCTAACAGTACACTTGTCCTTCTGTCTTCGGTCTCATCACTTAGAGTCTAGGGCACGGATAATGCAGGTACCCATTTTGGACCTAAGTGTCGGTCTGTCCTCACTAAACGCCGCAAGGGAATCCTTCCCTTCTGTTCAGTTACTGTGGCCACAGATTTTAGGGACAAGACACAGAGCATACATGAGACTCAACTGTCAATACCTATTGGCAGGAGACAGATCCTTTCTTGGAAACTACTGTCACTTTGTACACCAGAACTGTACTAGACATGGCTTATGACTACCAAAGAGAATTCTGGCAATCTCTCACCATATCTAAGATACAGCCCTAACGTACAGGTAAACTGAGCAATTCCTCAAGTCAAAGGACTTGGCCTGTACCGTTAGAACCGGGAATACACGTCATACCTTGCTGACCATACTCAAGGTCCTCCGTAAGACGGTTCCCGCGAGTCACCTCAGTCAGCTGCGTCCTAGCATGCTAACCCACTAACACTGCTTAGACGACCCTCGTCACCCGTCGATGAAACACGACAGCAGGTGCTTAGTGCAAGTCTCAAATGGAATCCCGGTACCCATTTTCGGGATTCCTTGACTTGGAGATTTCCGGACCGATTCGGGAAGACTGATTCCATGGACCTACCTCCAAGCGTAGTCCCAGTCCCCGAAATTGATTCTCAGTCCGTGGGCTTTGTTTGCGTAGTGAACAGATATGGAAAACAAATATAAGTGAACACAAACAAAGTGATGCCAAATGAAATTCACTTCTTTATTCATTAATGATTTATCAAACACCTGAAATTGTCTAGACATAGGTTACATATTCCTGCCAAAATTGGCTTACATGGTCACCTATTCTAACACCAATTCCATTCCCTAGACTAAGGACGGGAGACGGTAGACGGAAGGATCGTACCCGTACGGAATCGGCGCCTAAATGTTCACGCCAATTCACCTAGTCACTAGTGCCATAGACCGTTGCTAGACGGCCACCCATGGTAACGGGCCCTTGTGGGACACGGGCCCAAGTCTAGCTGAGGGTGAACCTAAAGGGTCACACACAAATAACCGAGGAGGTTGAGAGATTGACTTGGAGTCAATCTCGAAGGATAAAATAAGTAATTGGATTACTTAAGGAAAAGTCCATTGGATGGACGGGCCGATATTGTATCGGGCTTTCGTTTAATCGGTAAATTGGATTTTCGATTAAATATGGAAAGTTGAGACGTCGAGACGTTGGATCTTTTAATTGGATTAAAAGATCAACAGGAATATTTTAAATGGACTTTAAATTGGATTTAATGTTGGATTCATCGTAATTGGATTACGATAAAACCCGGTCCGTTAAATTATACCCGAGAGGAGAAATAATTCCTATTTTGGAATAGGAAGAAGTTGGACTTCTTCCCTTAATTAAACATGGCTGACATGCTCCCTTGGAGGAAGCAAAATCAGTCATGTTTCATGCTAGGTGGTATGTTGACTTATCTCTTTTGGAAAGAGACAAATCAACTCCAATCAAGCTCTTCCCTTTTGGTATGATTTGATCATAGCATAAATTTTAGTAGGCTTGATTGAAGAATTGATGGTGATTCATTGGAATGAATCTAGACATCCTTGGATGAACCTAAACACATTCCAATAATCACATTAATTATGTATATATATTAGAATATACAACACGAAGCATATGTGATTCATTATTCATCTTTTTCTAGGAAAAAGAGAAGACAAAAAATCCCTCTCCTCTCTCTCAAATTTCTTGCTCTCTCCCTCTCTCACACTTGTGTTCTTCACTTGATTTTGAATCAAGAAGAAGAACAAAGTAAGTTTAAGAGAACACTAATTCATAGTGTTATTCTCTTAAACCGATTCCTTCTAAACCCGCTTTTGTAGCAAGAAGAACGTGTGTTTCTTCCGGTGTGGTGTGGATCACCTTTGGAGAATCCATACGTTTGGATTTCGTGAGCATTCCGGAGAAGGAACAACGCAAGTAGCCGGGAGCATACGCTAAACAATCAAAGGTAACGGTTTATTACACTTTGATTGATTTCATTTATATATCTATGCCCTATGTGCTTAAATATATGTTTTAATATTTACACATCCTACATCGAACGCCCGGTTGAGCACCCAAGGGTACACCCCTTGGGATTCGCGTATTTTGAATTTGATTTAAATTTACGCACAATTTCTCGCTTTTTCGCTTCCGCTCGCGCTTCCGGGCAGATCTGCTTGTCCTTCATTAATATTCATAGTCCTACTCAACCTCTTCCAAAGAGCCACATCCTAATCAATTAGGGATTTGACCTAGTTAAATCCTAGTTGACTTAAGATTTGACCTAGTCAAACTTCATCCTAGGATGAATCCTAGCCCTCCATCTCAAAACCTCTAGATCATATCTCATCCATCCATTTTCGATGGGCTTTATGGAATGGGCCTATTTAATTCTAAATTAAATAGTCCAAAGGTCCAATGGACTCTATATTAAATCCTATTTAATATTTCAAGCCCACTAATTAATTCACCCTTTTAATCTAATTAAAAGGGAAGCCCATGCTTATTAAATCCATAAATTCAATTTATGAATTCAAGCCCAATTGATCCAATTAATCCATGAAGGCTTAAATATCCAAGAAGTATAATTTTTTCCTATTAAATTAAAACCTTCTCCCAAAATTAATTTTAAATTAACTCCTTTTACATCCGGTGAAGTGGGTGTGACTCTTTAGGTTCACCCTCAGCTAGACTTAGACCTACTTGTTATCTCATAACCAAAGTAGTCCGTCACCATGGGTGGCCGTCTAGAAACGGTCTATGACACTAGAGACTAGGTGAATATGTAGCGTGAACATTTAGGCTCCAAGTTACATACAGGTATGGTCCTACTGTCTCCTGTCTCCTGGCCTTAGTCTAGGCATGGAATTAGGATGTCGGTTCTCATCCTTGACTTAGGCATCTATGCTGCAAACTTGAGATAGGTTTAACTCTATGATTGACATAGAAAATCCTTTCCCACTCAATCAAGTGCTATGGCCATAGACTTTGAGAATCTAAACCATCTCAGAGTGCATAGGAGATCTCGTTGTCATAATCTTTGACAAGGGACAGATCCTATCTTGGAATCCACCATCCTCTTTACATACTACAACCGCACTGAACAAGGCATATGATGGATATGTCTTATGACACGATCACCTCTTGCCAAAACTAAGATACAACAGTTGTATGTAAGCGACTATTGCGAGTCCTCAAGTCCGAGGACTAATCCCGTACTATTGGAACCGGGAATACAAGTCATCGACCAAGCCCGTATGGCTTCCATATGACGATTCCAATGTCTGTAACTAATGAAACACAGTACTCATCCAATGAATGCAATCTTTAGTGTAAGTCTCTATAGGACCCTCGATACCCAATCTCGAGGTCCTCGACTTGGAGTTTTTCAGACCAATCTATAGAAGTTGGTTCCATAACCGCCAACCTATGCACGGTCCAACTTCTTGAATTCACATGTCCGGTCTGTGGGCTTTTGTTGTGACATCGAAACTACGTTCAATGCTAGAAGTAAGCACAACAAACTCATCGTTGCTAATGATGAATCCTTACTACATTAATCAACATAATATTACTTTTGTTCAAAGATTCATGAATGGTTCTTAGAACAGCCAACCACATTGTGACACCCCCTCCGTAATCACATCTCATCTTATAAAGTATTTACATTTAATCCAATAAGACAACCCATGTCTTAATCCATATATTATGAAGACATCACAAAAGGACATACGTCATCAAAACTTTGTAATTAATCCGAGACCTTAGCCATTATCACTATAAAGAAATGAGAAAAATGAAGTTTCTAGTTATTACAAAATGTAAAAAAAAATATACAAATTCACTGAAAATTTCATATCTATGTAATTGTGTACCTAGGGTTAGGATGTCACTGTTAGTCTACTTAGTAATACTGGTAATCGGTTTATGATCAACTAGCCATTGTGACTTATATCCTGAAAAAAAAATTTGCGGCAAGGATTGAGGTGCCTACTCAATACGCATAGCTAATCGATTTATATATATATATATATATATACACATACACATATGCAATAAGACAAGTTCCATACAATTATATCAATCCACAAATATAATTTAATATGCAATCACCACAAAATCTTGAAATAACCAATACCACGATCATACACCAATCCACATTACAATATATCCAGAATCATCGTTTCTTTTATTAGGGCCCTGCTTACCCAAGCTGGAGTGCATCACTCAATGGTCTTTGCCGGCTATCATCACCTCAATCATAATATCTCTTTTTTTTTTCTCTTCGGTACCACACAGCACACAGCTCGTATGATACCCCATCATCACTGATATCACACAGCACACAGCTCGTATGATATCCCATCATCCATCATATCACACAGCACACAGCTCGTATGATATGTTACATCATCTCCAGTGATCAATGACAGCACATAGCTCGCCATTAATCATATTATTGTAAGCCATTGCAGTATGCCCCCCCCCCCCAGTCAGGTAAGCCCTTTCTCTATCTCCATTCATAATATTCTCATCAATAATCACATCATTCACCTTCATTCAACAGTCAAATCCTCATCGATAACTTCAATGTTCAATTTCGTTTATCAATCAAACATAGTACACATAATCATCCATTTATGTTCCATATACCATAACCACATATAATCACATAATGACAACTTCATAGGATAACAAGTAATCCAGACAAATAGCCAACAATTCACAATTTCGTATACGACGTAAGAATATATATCTATATATGAATGTATATATAATCAATATATCAAAAATACCGTAAATTCCGAATAAAATTACTAAATAATATTCGTATATTTTTCGTCAATCTTTTAATATTTCACTTATATTGCACTTAAACCTCAGTCATTCCTCGTCCAAACAATTAGACATTATAAGCTTTCCCGGTATATATCTATTTTACCAATTAACTCATAAGAATTTATTTTATCAAACCCCTCATATTTTTATAACTACCGTTCTCTATAACTTTCCTAAATGAAATTATTACAAAAATCTCACATTCCTTTTTAATAAATACAATATTTCTCAAATATAATTTCCTATTATTTCTCAAACATAATTTTCTACTATTCCTATTAATTTCTGTCAGTTCTTCACTATAATAATAATTATTTAAATACTAGTACATACAATTATGTATTTGGTTAATAAACCCAATCAATTTGAGTAACCCCTTATAACAACTACTAAGTCTACTAGGTTAAATAAATTTAATTTATTGGCTATAATATTCCAGTCCAGTTAAACATATACCCAAATACTAATTTATATAAATACTCAAATTCAATAAATTTTCCGGTTAAATAATAAATCAAATAGTATAAAGCATATTTAATAAATACACTAACTAAATAATATAATTATATAAATTAATACAAAATTTAAATTAAAACTCACCTTTCCGATTTTTCTCCCGAGTGTGTGTGTGTTAATCATGTGTGTGTGTGTTCCCTTGTGCTTCCTTAATTAGGAAGTACTACATATATATATATATATATATATATATATATATATTATGTAAAATTGGGGAAGCAGCCACGTGCTGCCCCCTTTTCAATTACTTTTTTTTTACTTATATCAAAATTACAATTTAATCCCCCACTTTTAATTATATACATTTTAACCATAAATATTTAATAAAGCTTCAATTTAGCCCCCTTCAAGTTTTAATATATTTATAATTTCAACCTATAACTTATAATTAAATTAGATTTTCTTAATAATTATTAATTAGTCTCTCAATTATGAATAAAATTTTATGCACGTCACAATTCTCCCCTCCTAATAAAAATTTCGTCCCCGAAATTTGATTGACGTACCAGTTCATGGAATAAATATGGGTTAGTTTTTTATGCTCTCCTCAACCTCTCAAATGGCTTCTCTCGGAGAGTGATAGCTGCACTTTACCTTCACCGTTGGTCTTTCTTTATTCGTCAACTTCTTTACACTCCGATCCAAAATTTCTATTGATTCCTCTGCATACGTTAATCCTTTTGATATTTCTATCTCCGGTTCACGCAAAACATTACTAGGATCATATTTATATTGTCATGGCTTAAAAATATAGAATACATCATATGTCCATGATAACTCTACCAATGATACTATTCCCCTTACGCTACTGGTTCCATTCTATCCATAAATTCGTATAGGTCAATATGCCTTGTATTCAATCTTAGTTGGCGTCAATTGCTAGTTTGGTGAATATCAAGGCCGAAGGCAATTTTTCGAGCGAACATATAATCAATTATGCCAGTGGGCTGATAATATAATGCCCCGTGATAACACTTTTCCCCCCGATTACTATAGTACGAAGAAATTATAAGAAACTTATACCAATTCAGAAGATTGATGCGTGTAAAAACAACTACATGCCGTATTGGAAGACGACATTAATCTGGAATATTGCAAGTTTTGTGGAGATGCTAGGTAAAACCCCACCAGGGACAGAAATCCTAGACGCAAGAAGTCCATGTATGCCATTCTTAGGTACCTGTTGCTTACCCCTCGGCTGCAGAGGTTGTATGTGTTAGAGGCCACTGCTGAGCAACGACGTGACATGCCGGCCATCAGACGGAGGAGGGATCCTTGTGTCATCCATCTGATGCAGAGGCTTGAAATCATTTCGACCGAACATATCCCAATTTTGAAGCCGAGCCCTGTAATGATAGACAAGGGTTGTGCACGGATAGGTTTGCACCGCACAGGCAGTATGGTAATACTTACTCATGTTGGCCCATGATACTTACACTATATAATCTTCCACTGGGAATGTGCATGAAGTCTGAATATATGTTCCTAATGGTGGTGATCCCTGGCCCATCCAATCCAAAATGGCGTATCGATGTCTACCTGGAGCCCTTGATCGAGGAGTTGCAAAGTTTATGGCATGTGGGTGTACGTACGCAAGATAATGCGACAAAGTAGGCATTCATGATGTGGGCCCTATTGATGTGGACAGTGAACGACCTACCTGCCTATGGGATGGAGTACCACCAGTGTTATGGGGTGTCCAGTTCATATAGAGGACATATGGGCATTCTATTTACAGTACGGTCGAAAGGCATGCCATTTTGACAGCCACAGGCAGTTCCTCCCTCCGGACCATCCTTATCGCAGGAACACAAAAGCTTTCACTAAAAATCGAATGGAAAGGAAGGTTGCACGTCTGAGGCTGACTGGAGAGCAGATTTGAACCCGTGTCAATGTGCTTAGTGTTGCAGTCAAGCAAATGCTGAGTGAACCAGAAGGCTACAGTGTTGAACATAAGTGGACGAAGAAAAGTATCTTTTGGAAGATTGAATATTGGGGAGCGCATCCGATATGACACAATATTGATATCATGCACATTGAGAAGAATCTGTTTGAAAATATATTCAATATTGTGATGGACATAAAGGAAAAAATGAAGGACAATTTGAATACACAGAAGGATCTAAAGATCATTTGTAATCGGCCGGAGCTTGAGGTGGACGAAAGGAGACCGAATGTGATGCTCAAAGTTATATATGCATTGACAAAGGATTAGAAGAAGAGGATATATGAGTGGATTCGTTGTCTTAGGTTTCCTGATGGGTCTAACTTGCCCCGCTACGTCGATATGAAGGAGATAAGGATGCATGTCATGAAGAACCATGATTGTCATGTATTCATGTAGAAGTTGATTCCGGTTGCCTTCCGTGAAATGCTTCTTGAGCACGGGTGGGGGGCCTTGACGGAGGTGAGCCTTCTATTCCAGATCCTATTCTCAACCACGCTAGATGTCAATAAGGTAAAAGATTTGGAAGACAGTGTAGTCGTCATCATGTGCAACCTCGAGAAAATCTTTCCTCATTCTTTTTTCGACTCAATGGGGTACCTAATTATTCATCTTCCATATGAGGCGGGCCTTGCAGAGGCCCGTGCAATACAGGTGGATGTACCCATTTCAGAGATAACTACACTAGAAAATTTACCGTTTTATATATATAAATATATATTATTTTCTGTCATTCACATTTTAATAAATATCCATACGAATAGATTCCTCCAAGATTTGAAGAAGACGGTGAAAAGAAAAACACACGTCGAGGCATCAATTGTAGAGGCATACATGGTTGAAGAAATCGGGCTTTTCTTTTCCCACTACTTCGAACCGCACATTCTTTGCAAGCAAAGTAGACCTGGTCGAAATGATGATCTCACAAGCAACGACGATCGAATTGTACGGTCCATTTTCAATCACCCGGGCCAAGCAAGTGGAGCCTCGAAGAAGAGGTGGCTGAGCGGTGAGGAACTTCATATACTCGAGACGTACGTGTTGTGTAATTATGAAATAGTTGCGTTGTACTACGAGTAAGTTTTATAACTACATAATGTATATACATATGTATCTCTTCGATTATTTCAGTTTGAACATTTATATTTATAGTTATCATTGTTCCTAATACAGGTCATTCTTGAATGTACTGTACGACCAACACCATTCGGAAGACCCAGTAATTGATCAACTAGTGGCAACTCAATTCAAGGATTGGTTCAAGCGTCGTGTAAGTGTCACTTTCTTATAAATTACGATGGTGTTCTCAATTTCTTATAAATTATTTCAATTGCTATGTGAATTGCAGGTGAAACCTGAATTGAATCACACAAACAACGTATTGTTGAAATTGCATTATTGCGGCCCTAGAGCAGAAGTAACGACGTTCCCGTCTTACTTTGTGAATGGCTTCAATTTCCACACTGAACGTCACAATGTCGGGAAGTCAACAATGAATTGTGGTATATGTGTAAAAAGCTCATCATATACAGACAGGGATTCTGACTCCTATGGAGTACTGGAAGAGATAATTCAGTTATATTACCGACTTATTCCGGACATGCACATTGTATTGTTCAATTGTCGTGAGGTTGATCCGGCTAGAGGCATGAAGATACACCCTCGTTATCACATCGTTGATGTCAGTTTCAAAAAGCTCTACCAAAAGAATGAACCATTCATACTGGCCCAACACGCGGTACAAGTCTACTATGCGGATTTCCCGAGCATGAAGAGAGACAAAGTCAACTAAAAAGCTGTTTGCAAAATTAAGGCTCGAAGAGTAATCGATGACTCGCGATGGACTGAGGTCGCTTATCAAATGGATGAAGTTGTACCTACTCCAGATGTTGGTATAGACAATCAAACGCACGAACTTCATGATCCAACTAGTATACAGTTGGTCGTTGATATATCTATACATGTCGCAACATGGAGCAGGTACATCCCGCTCGCCAAATGGTGAATTCGATGATCAAGATGACGAAGATAGCTTTGACGACTCTGAAACTGAGAAAGGGACTTATTGAGCATTCAGTGCTTAGTAATCTTTTAAATGTGTAACGAAAATACCTTAGTTAGAACAGTACATTAATTATAATTTTTTTATAAAATAATATAACGTTGGCACGGTCAATATTTTCCAACCAGACCGTTCCTAAATTAGAAGCAACAGAATATAATTTAAAAATTGGAATGGTTAATATATATGAGGACCGTTCCTATCACAGTTACAAGTTTTTAATTAGGCGCCCAATGAAAAAAAAAAGTGGAAAATTTGAAATTAGGAACGGTTCAAATATTTTACTGACCTTCCTACTTTAGTTACAAGTTTTCAATTAGGCACCCAATGAAAAAATAGGTGGAAAATTTGAAACTAAGAACGATCAGAATATTTCAACGACTGTTCCAATAGTAGGTCCGAATTTGCCATTTGGCTCCTTCTGAAAAATAGGTGAAAAAAATAAAATTTTGGACCAGACCGTTCCTATATGTTACCATGAACCATTCCTAACTTATTATTATAGCGTACCGTTCCTAATTTAATAGACAAAACGTGCCAAATTGTATTCCTGTAATGTGTATTTTACCTAATTGTGACAATATCTCAACATCCGAGAGCCGGATTGACACCAAACTTAAACACATACAAGATTATGAATAAGATTTCATATCTAATGGTCTGATTTTCAATCAGATGGCCAGATTGAACGATGTACTGGTTCTAATGATGAAAAATACATTCTAAATACGAATGGTCTGATTGAAATTTTGATAGCCTGATTAGGCGATGCAGTACAACAATATAAGATGCTAGTTACATCTGTGAAATACTAACAAACTTAAATACACAAATATACTTCATATTGTGAGAATGTGTCTGAACTTTGAAAAATATTTTAGGCTTTCAAATTCTTTAAACGACACATTGTATACCTTTCTTTGCTCATACACGTGTTTGGAATGTGTTTTCTTAATTTTTGTTATTTTCTACGTAGATGAAATTTAATTTGCAATACAAATAGGAATGGTCTGTCAACATTATAGGAACGATTACAACATACAATTCTTTAAACGACATCGTTTCACAGATTAGGAACGGGACTGGAATGATTAAACTATTATATGATTGTTCCTATGAGTTTCAATATCAGAGAAGATATTAAAACAACATCGTTTTTAAAACCCAAAATGACGTCGTTTGTTGACCATGGGACCGGGCATTGGAACGGCCTATCAAATTATGACCGTTGCAACAATGTAATATAAATTGCCCCTTAGCTAATTTTTTGTCACATTTCACCTTCCCCTCCCCCCCCCCCCCTCTTTCTCTCTCTCTCTCTGCTGCCCCTCGCTCATCCGCCTCCGCCACCACAGCCACCGCCCGCCACCACGTCTCCTCTCTCTTATCTGTTGCCCCTTGCCCATCCGCCTCCCCTCATCACCACCCTTCCCCGCCGCCATTTACCATCTAGGTAGGTGGGAACACCTTAAGTTTATTTAAATGCAATTTTATGCAATTTGGTTAATTATTGGTACATTATTGTTGGTAATTTTTGTGCAATTTTATTGATAATTTTGTTAAATTAGAGTGTTAAATTTATGTAACTATTGTTAATTTTTAGGTAACCTGTGTAAAGGTAAATGGTAGAAAATATGTGTTGGTGTAAATGTCAATTTTTGTACCATTAGTGTGTTAATTGTTGGAATGTTGTTGGTAATTTTTTGATTATCGTTGAAAATTTGTTGGTAGTTTTATGAGTTTTTATTGTAATTTTTAATTATTTTTTATAAAGTTTAAATATTTTCTGAAAATTTCCTGTATTTTCTGCATTTTTCTAAAAAAATTAATTTCTGTAAATTTTGTTATTCTTTCTATAATTTTTAAATATTTTCTAAACAATTTTTGTAATTTTCTGCATTTTTCTGGAAAAAAAATAATTTCTGTAAATTTTGTTATTTTTTTCTTATTTTTCTTTAAAAATTTAAAATATTTCTAAAATTGTCTAAAGTTTTTTTTTGTAAATTTGAAAAAAAAATTCAGAATTTATGATTTAATGAAAAAATTTTCTGTAATTTTTAACATATTTTCTTATGAATTTGTGAAAAATCTGGCAAATTATGTGTGAATTTTTTGGAATTTTCTGTTAATTTTATGAAATTTCTGTGAATTTTTTGGAATTTATGTGAAATTACATATAATATATTGTAATCATATTTTAAGGAAGAATTTTGAGATTTAAGATATAGGAAAATATAAGGATTTAGTGTAATTGTATGAAAGAATTTTGGACTTTAGTATACATTTTAGGAAATAATTGCATGATTTAGTATACATTTTAGGAAATAATTGTAACATTTAGTATACATTGTAGGAAAAATTTTAATCATCTAGCAATTATTAGATTAATTTTGGGACATAGTATATAATTTTGGGATTTGGTATACATTTTAGGAAATAATTGCAAGATTTAGTAAAAATATTAGAAAAAATTTCAACGATTAGATTAATTACATAATTATTGAAAAAGTTTGATAATTATTAGAAAAAAATTGTTAATTAGATTTTTTGTAAAATTCTTAAAATTAATATTTTCAAAAAAAATTATAGATCATGTCTAGTCGAGATTTCCTTTCTCAAGGAGGTGGATGTACTAGCTGAGATGGCCATCACCGCGGTCATGGCCCGTCGGTTCCACCACCGGCGGGTGCTGCTTCCCAGGTTGGGGAAGCAGCATTCCGACCACCCCAACCACCACCACCGGCAGAGCAGTCAGTTGCCGCACCGATGACGGATCAGGAGCCCGATCCATCTACTCTTACACCGGCCCCAGAGGATGTCGGACCATCTACTCTCGCACCAGCGATAGATCCGGCTCGTCCATGGGTTGCACCACCCCCACCTGCACCACCAATCCCCCCACCATCACTGCGCCGATATATCACCCTCACCGATGGCAGGTATAATTTTTTAAAAATATTTTGGTTATTTATTTCGATTTTTTTCTGTCACACTAATTAATATGTAATTTCAGGGTTGATGGCAAGATACACGAGCGCATGTACGCGGGGGTGTGAGGACATTATCCCCACCCTTGGGATGTTTGGGACAGGTGCCACCAGAGCACCAATATTTCTGGTTCAAGAGTTTGAAGGTAATTTATTGTAATTTCTATTTAAAGATATAAATTGATTTTTTTTAAAAGTATTTTAACAATTTCTTTCTTTTATAGATGACGTGCTGGTGGGACTGTGACGGTAAGTCCATCTTCCGCGTCTTCCACATGTTTGCGAGTAAGTTCATCCGCAAGCGCTTCAATCTCGTTAGACAGTCTCTAATGAAGCCTTTATGGTTGGCGAACAAAGTCTGGCGGCACCTCCAGCTGTATTGGGACAACAACGAGTTCAAGGCTGAGTCTGCCAAGAACAAAGCCAACCGGTCCGCGAACCCAACAGCATCCTCTAATGTCAACCGCAGGGGGTTCATCCTCCATCTGCATGCACAAGAGGAAGATGGGAAGAAATTTAATTTTTTCTTAAAGAATTCGTCATTATTAAATTGAAACTTCAGTAACTATTTATTTTTTTTTACAGGAGGCACAGCTTGGTCGGCCAATCAATCAGATGGAGTTATTTTCCAAATGCTATAAGAAGAAGGACGGTGGCTGGAGCGGGCCGACGACGGCTGGAGCGGGCTGAGGGCAGCGGAGGTGGCAGTAAGTACTCAATTATACTTTAAAATTTATTTCCTTTACTTTTTCACAATAATAATATTAATTTGGTTTTTTTTGCAGGATATGTTCCAAAAACTGCTGGAGGATCGCCAGCCTCAGGCCAGGGCCAATCCTCGGGATCTTCTGGGTGAATCGGAGGGCTCAGTGGTGTAGACGGAGCAAGATCTGTGGCTGACAGCGGTCAAGGGCAAGAACATGGGATGGGTATTCGGTCTTGGTTTTGAGGCCCACGACCTTAGCCACACCTTTACGTCGCCACCGTCACCGTCGAACATGGAGGATCGCATGGTCCGGCTTGAGACAATGATGGTCAACATAATGGGTATGATGAAGTCCATGCAGACCAACAACTCCACTGTCGGCCCATCACAGCCTCAAACAAACCCCCCTGCTCCAGACGATGCCGACATGGACAATGACGAGGGGATAAGGTGTAGCTTTAGGATTTTTTTTAATATTTATAATTAAATTGGATAATATTTTTGTTTAGTATATTATTTTTCGTAGTTATGCATTTTTTGGTATATAAATAATAATTATTTAATCAAATTAAAAAATTATTAATATTTTTATTATATAAATAATAATTATTATTATATAAACTAAAAAAATTAATTAATAAATTATTTAGAATGGTGTTATGCTTGGTCACGGAATACTAAAAATATCGAAGTAACCGTTCCAAAAAAGGATTGGAAAAATGCGACGACCGTTCCTACAACCGTACAAACTGACCATTCCAAATAACAGACCAACCGTTCCTAAATTTGGCCTGAATACAATGACTACATATCATCGTTACTGTTCCAAACCGAACTCCCAAAACCATGCCAGCTGTGTATTCCAAATAAAGATTACAAAATCGTTCCTAAGTTCATTACAAAGGCAGGTTCAAGGGATGTTCCACATACCTTTCCAAAACCTATCACCCAAATTAAAAGTTAACCGTTCCAATGTGTATTCCAAAGTCAGTGGAAAAATGCATCTCTCATATATTAAGTTCAATACAAATAGAGTTCCAACGACCGTTCCAAATTATGTCAATCACATAGCATGTGACCGTTCCAAATATTAAGAGTGTTCCAAATACACAAATTATATATTCATAGACACAAAGCTAATCACAAATGGTTTTCAGCTTGTGAGCCAAAAATAGTTCCAAAATAGGAACAGTTTAGGTGTAACTGTTCCTAACTATTAGTAATGCGGTCAGTTTCAATGGAATGTGTACCGTTCTATGACCGTTCCAAAATTTGGTCCAGGTTCATCCAGTGATCTTTTGCCCGTTCCAACGGGAAAAAAAAATCGTTCCTACGCCCGTTTCAATTTTCCTATTTTTTTGTAGTGTATTACTTTATGAAACTAAAGATTTCTTGCCAAAAACTTTGAAATGAAAGATATGGGTGAAGCCTCATATGTAACTAGTATTGAAATCTACTGGGATAGAAATAAGAGAATCTTAGGACTTCTCAAAAGGTTTACACTAAGAAAGTTTTGGCCAAGTTCAGAATGAGTTCTTGTTCATCTACTACAGTACCTATAGTCAAAGGAGATAAATTTAGTATTCGTCAATCTCCAAAAAATTCCTTGGAGGAGAATTAGATGAAAAATATTCCATATACTTCAGTTGTTGGCAGTTATATGTATGTTCAGGTCTGTATTAGACCTGATATTGCATTTGCAATAGGAATGTTAGGTAGATATCAAAGCAATCCAGGTATTGAGCACTGAAAAGCGGCTAAGAAGGATATGTGGTACTTACAAGGAACTAAAGATTTTCAACTGATTTACAAGCATACGGAAAAACTTGAAGTAGTTGGCTATTCATATAAAAATCATATGGATCGTATAAAAATCATATGGAACGTAAGGTACTTTCTCAAATAATAAACAACACAAGTTTATTGTGCAGATAAAGTTAAATTGTGTCATTTAAGTTATCCATTAGGATAAATAAGGGTGGGCCTCAAGTTTATGCCCTATACAGTATTCATATAAGACTTGTTGCTCATAGTAATATATGGAAAGAAGTGTTCGATTTAATGGACATAACCTCCATGATTCATAATCCAACATTTCTTATAAAAGTATTCACACTATAAAGTTTGTTTTATGGCCATATTTGGATTAATTGTTCTCACAAAGTGTGTGGGTCAAGTGGAATAATGTCAGTCTCTACATTTTCTAGAGACTATGTCTCTTCAATTGCATGAGACCCTTGAGGTAACCCACCTTTATCATGTATTAAGTGCATGATTGTAATATTCATATAATTATGATTTATCATGCTTTAAGTCCATGAGTTACATATAATTATGTGATCAGAATTAAGACTATACAGTGTGAAGAGTGTAACCATTTTTGGTTATGAATGAGAGAATTAATCTATCACTTAGTGGGGCAACCTAAAGGTTTTCTTGATGGGAGAAAACAATAAAGACAAAATAATATGGGAGGTTGCCTAACCTAGATATATATATATATATATATATGTGAGCTTTTGAAATATATATCCATCATATAGAATACAAGCATAAGGATCTCTTAGGTTCGAAGATACAAAATGAGTGAAGGACAAATAAGTGGTGTGAAGGATTCTCTAACTCAAGAGTTTTCAAGCAACAATCAAACTTGCACAAGCATGGCTGGAGATAATATTATATGAAATTTTCTTACAGTCCTCACTGGAAGTGACAACTTGCCTAATTTTATGTTTCCTTTGAAAAAAGTGGGCCGAATTCAAGCCAATAAATTAATTGATCCAATAAACTAACTAAACAAAGGTCCAAACTTTAATAAACTAATTAACTAACTTGCCTAAAATGACGACTTGCATAAAATAATTAACTAAACACAAGTTCAAATTTTAATTAATTGATCCAATAAATTAATCAAGCCAAAATCCAATAAACTAATCCAATTAATTTAAAGGTTCTAAGTCCAAACATTAACCAATCCAATTAATTAATTCTTGGACCATCCATCAAATGGATTTCCCAATAAATGATCCAATCATTCATTTTCTTCTTGAATTAATTTGATCCAATTAAATTAATTCGTTTCTTCTAGAATTAATTCCATGTTAATTCTATCAATTCCATTTGTGTGCGAATCTTTAGGTTCCCCCTCAGCTAGAGCTGAACTTGGGTCCAACACAATTGATCAATTAAATCTAATTTAATTAATTGTTTTCAATTAACTATCAATCGAAAATGCCCATCACCATGGATAGCCGTCTGGCAATGGTCCATGTCACTAGAGACAAGGTGAATGTTGGCGTGAACATTTAGGCTCCTGAGTTCCATACAGGTACGGTCCTTCCATCATCCGTCTCCCCATCTAAGTTTAGGGCATGGAATTGTGTGCCGATTCCCATCCTGGACTAGAGAACCATGCTTAATAACTTGAGACCTATTTGCTCTATTGATCGATCTAGGAAACCATTCCCTACTCAACCAATTGTTGTGGCCACTGTCTTAAGGACCCTAAACTATCTCAGAGCGCATAGGAGACTAAACTGTCATATACTGACAGGTGACGGACCCTATCATGGAACCCACCATCCTGACTGCATATTCCGAATGTACTGGATAAAGCTTATAATGAACATATCCCAGATAAACATCTCTTGCCAGATCCAAGATAAAACCATCATATGCATGTGACTACCATGGTTCCTCAAGTACGAGACAAATCTCGTACTATCGGAGTCGGGGAGCTCCGGTCATACCAACCAAGCCTCCAAAGTTATCAAATGACGACTCCCCACGAGTCAGTTCAGTCAGCTCGACAACCCTAGTCGAACAAACCCAGTAAAATTGCATGCATGTCCAACATCTATCACCGATGAAACACGACACTCATCTAATGAATGCCATACTTAGTGCACGTCTCTACAGGACTCTCGATGCCCTTTCTCGAGATCCTCAACTTGGAACATTTCAGACCAACCCTCAGAAGTTGGTTTCGTAGCTGTCATCCAATTCACAACCTAACTATATGGGTTACCAAATTGGTCTGTGGGTATTTGTTGTGACACAGAAACACATAGTGTGGTTTAATGTAATCAGTAAACACAACAAACACCTAGTGCCACAATTGAATGCTTGCTATATCTATCAAATCAATATTGCTTTAATAAAGATTGCTAAATAGTACCTAAAACACCAATCCAATTGGCTTTCTGGTCATCTATTCTAACAATCTTCCACTTGAACTAAAGCCAATCACCCATCTCCCTGAGACCTATCTGACCATGAGCAATGTGATACTAGCTCGGTCTCACGGGTCTACCTAATTTTCTACCAAGATGATGCGGTCCAACGGCACGCCACCTCTTTCTACCATTGCTCCAAGCAGATCGTGATTTTTAACAATTTTCCTCGATCCGTGATGAGATCTTGGCCCTTTTAGCTTACGCTATAGCCATGTTGTTATCCTCCAAGTTGACTACTAGCTCGGTTGTGCTAGGCACCACATCCAACCGCTAGATGTGGATTTTCATCCAAACAACTTTCTAGAGCAACTTCTAAAGATGCCATACATTTGACTTCCATGGCCCGTTGTGGTATTTCACTTCGAACCCTTCCAAGCCACCATCTCACCATCAATCGTGAATATACGTTCATACTGAGACCAGATATTATTCACATAACACTGGAAGTTAGTGTCACTATAGCCTTCCATAATCAATTTTCCGTAGAATGTGCATCGAGAACACTTCTTTAATCCTTATTCATGTATTAAAGACTATTCTCAACAGTTGTCTACTGCCTCCTCGGTATACACCTAATTTCCATCCTTATACCCAAAGCGTACACAACCTCAGGGCCAATGCACCAAACAACATATCCATGTTGCCTACAGTAAAGACGTAGGTGATGTCAAACATCTAAGCTTACTCATCAGTCAACCGTGACTAAGTCTTGGATAGTTTAACCCTGTATATAGGAATCCAATTCCTTTCATAGAGAACTTCGTGAACAATGTTCGTGTTTCAGTGATTCCCAACATCTTAAATTCGTTCCAAATGAATAAGACGTTGCACATTTTGACCACTAGGAACACAACCAAACTCCCACTGACCCTTAAGGTCGTTATTAATCGAGTCCTACCCCATGTGAACTCATGAAAGCGAATATTCTAGTTACATGTAATTTTAAACCTAGTTTGAATTCAATGTCAAATCACATGGGTCCAAGCCATTGATTCAATCTAATGTCCAACATTGCTTCTCCTTATGTATTTTTTACTATAATCTAATTGACCGGACCAACCCAGAACCCTGTACTTCTCAGGTGTCTAAGGTGTTCTGGTCGTCCCTGGGATGACTAAAATATAGTCAATGGGCAAACTTGATTTCAAATGATGTTCGCTATATCGTATTGAGGTGTCGTTCGACTTGATTCCTCATGGAGCTACTCCTCACGTCGGTTATCCTCTGAAATTCAATTTCCTTTAACATAATCCATGATATGTACAAACCTAGTTTGTCTCCCACTATTTTCTTGACATATGCAAGACCATCTTGCATACTCAAGTACTTTGTAGAACACAAGCTTACCATGCCATATCCAATATGGCGTCTGGCCCACGATCTTTAGAAAGTGTCATGATTTACAACTTGGCCACTATCTTAAGAGCATGCCCAGATGGGCCAAGGTAATTCAGTGAAACACCGATAGAACCACGACCAACAAGGTTCGATTCCTTCCTTATCAGAGACTGTTCAATTGTGGCGTTCCAGGAATAATTCCACTGAGTAGAAATTCCATTCTCTTTAGATACTTCAAGAACTCCTACTACATACACACCACTCAATACAATCATAGAGTTTAATTTTGCAGCCGATTTTGTTCTCCACTCCAAATTTAATTCCCTAAACCTTCCAGAGGTCCTTAGACTTGTGAACCTTCTTCTGGTCTTGTGTATTCAGTGACCCACAGATGTCTGCCTGGATCCAATCCAACAGACCATTGGCAAACATACTTTGTCCTAGAAAGAGCTTCTTGGTCCTCTTCCTACTCAGGAAGGACTTCCAAGTTAGCAGGCTCAAATTGTCTATTTCTTGACTCCTTGAATCTATTAACCTCATTATCCTAACTAGAAGAATGTGACTTAGCTTGGTACGCCAAATCTGTGAGTGTATCTTTATTGTCTATTTTATCATTGTTCTAAGCATTCATAATCTAATTATAAAATAGTATTGAAATAATTATGCAAACAACCCACTACAAAAAAATGCGGTCATTGGGACGGTTTAACACAACCTTTCCAAATCCCATTCCTAATAGGAACGGTAACTGGAACTGTTGTGGAACGGGAACCCATTGATGACGTCACTTTCATATTATTTGGACTCAGAATGTATAGGAACAGTAATGCCGTTCCTATTTGTATGTCAAACTATATGTGCCAAAATGTAAACCCATTACCGTTCTGAAAAGGGAGGGGATATATTTTGGTATTCCATTTGGAACACATATGTGGAAATTGGAGCGGTTATTTAACCAAGACAAGTGACCATTCCAACCCTTGCTCCGTGTCGATTAGGAACGCATGTTCGACCTTCCAACATGTAGTGCTAAATGAGACCCATTGACGCTTTGAGTGAAGAATGTAATGCAACTACCGTTCCAAATTGCGGGTATTGGGAAAATCAAGTTTAGTTCCAAACACCGGTCCAAAATGTTCTACTATTAGGAACGGTCATTTTTCATAAATGATTATGTGTGACAATGACCGTACCAAATATGCACAAACGGCTATAGTATAACGGTTACTTTACTATTCTTATGTTCGTTCCAAAGGCCGTTCCTAATATTGGAGCAACGGCTATATTTCAACGGCTAGTGTAGTGTTCCAAATAATATTGCAATGCCAGTTCTAATTTTTTTCTATATATATGTCCGCTTTAATTTCAATTGTTCTTATAACTACTTTCCAACTCATTTTTTCTAACTCCCTATCTTGATTTATTATACGTATAATCGAAAATATCAACAATCTGCGCGAAATTTGCATCTTGATCTTGAAAGGTGTTTTGCTCAAGTAAAAAGTTGACATTCTTTAATGGTTAATTATATATATATATATAATTTTGTTCTGGTCATTTAATTACTGTTGTGAATTGATTGTGTACGTAGGACTAATCACGTTAAGATAGTTGAGGAGATGGATGTATGATTAAGACGTGCTGGGTGTGACGCCGGAGTTTGAGGATGGTGTTACAACATTTCTAGAATGGGCCCAGTCTCAGAGTGCATATATGGACGGGGAGAAGATTACGTGTCCCTGCCAAAAATACAAAAATGAACGGTTCAAAACACCGGACGAGGTAAATTTTAACTTGTGTATGAAAGGGTTTATGGTGGAGTATTATAATTGGACATCGCATGGTGAGGAGAGGGTGCAGGAATACTTTGAAGTACTAACAGCACCTCTTGTGCAGCAGCAGCAAACGCCACATGTTCAGGAGGAGGGTATTTCACATAATGGATTGGGCGCAGAGGATGGTATTCGATGTCGGTAGGCCATCTTTCTGGTCTTCGTATAACCTGGAGGGACCGACTGATGATGGACTCGATATTGCCCTTCTGATGTGGGTCCTAGTTCATATTACGATTTGGGGCCTTATGATTATGTGTCTGACTTGTCAGACCATTTTTTTGATGTAGTTCATGCTGCCGACCAACCGTTATGGAACGGCTGCTCTACCTCTCAGCTGGCGTCAATTGCTTCTTTGGTGAATATCAAGGCCGAAAGGGGTTTTTTTCGAGCATACATATGATCGCTTGTGCTAGTGGGCTGATACTATAATGCCCCGCGATCACACTTTCCCCATTGATTATTATAGTACGAAGAAATTGATAAGAGAATTGGGTTTACCAGTTCAGAAGATTGATGCGTGCAAAAACGGTTGCATGTTGTACTGGAAGGACGATATTGATCTGGAATATTGCAATTTTTGTGGAGACGCTAGGTACAAGCCCACCAGGGACAGAAATCCTAGACACAAGAAGTCCCCGTATGCTATTCTTAGGTATCCACCGCTTATCCCTCGGCTGCAGAGGTTGTATGTGTCGCAGGCCACTACAGAGCATATGACTTGGCATGCGAGCCATCAGACGGGGGAAGGATCCATGTGTCATCCGTCCGATGCAGAGGCTTGGAAGCATTTTGACCTGACGTATCCTGATTTTACAGCTGAGCCCCGTAACGTTAGACTTGGGTTGTGCACATATGGGTTGTGCACAGATGGGTTTGCACCGCACGACCAGTATGGTAAAACTTACTCATGTTGACCCGTGATACCTACACCGTACAATCTCTTTCCGAGAATGTGCATGAAGTCTAAGTATATGTTCCTAACGATGGTGATCTCTGGTCCATCGAATCCCAAACGTCTTATCGATGTCTACCTGGAGGCGTTGATCGAGGAGTTGCAGAATTTATGGTATGTGGGTGTACGTATGCACGACACTACGACAAACCAGGCATTCATGATGCGGGCCGCATTGATGTGGACCATGAACGACCTTTCCGCTTTTGGGATGGCATCTGGATGGAGTATCGCCGATGTTATGGGGTGTCCAGTTTGTATGGAGGACACACGGGCATTCTATTTACAGCATGGTCGAAAGGTATGCTATTTTGACTGCCACAGGCAACTCCCACCGGACCATCCTTATCGCAGGAACAAGAAAGCCGTCACTAAAAATCGAATGGAAATGAAGATTGCACATGTGAGGCTGACTGGAGAATAGATCCTAACTCGTGTCAATGCATTTAGTGTTGCAATCGAACAACCGTTGAGTGAATTGGAAGGCTACGGTGTCGACCATAAGTGGACGAAGAAAAGCATCTTCTGGGAGCTTGAATATTGGGGGTCGCATCTGTTTCGACAAAATCTTGATGTCATGCACATTGAGAAGAATGTGTTCGATAATATATTCAATACTGTGATGGACATTAAGGAAAAAACGAAGGACAATCTGAATGCATGGAAGGATCTCAAGATCATATGTAATCAGCCGGAGCTCGAGGTGGACGAAAGGAGACCTAACGTGATGCCCAAAGTAGTATATACACTAACGAAGGATCAAAAAAAAGAAGATATATGAGTGGATTTGTTGTCTTAGGTTTCCTGATGGGTATGCCTTTAACTTGTCCCGCTACGTTGACATGAAGGAGGTAAGGATACACAGAATGAAGAGTCATGATTGTCATGTATTCATGCAGAAGTTGATTCCGGTTGGCTTCCGTGAAATGCTTCTTGAGCACACGTGGGGGGCCTTGACAGAGGTAAGCCTTCTATTTCAGTGCCTATGCTCAACCACATTGGATGTGAACAAGATAAAAGAATTGGAAGACAGTGTAGCCGTAATCCTGTGCAACCTCGAAAAAATATTTCCTCCTTCTTTTTTCGACTCAATAGAGCACCTAATTGTTCACCTTCCATATGAGGCGCGCGTTGGGGGGCCCGTACAATATAGGTGGATGTACCCATTTGAGAGGTAATTAACTACACTATAAAATTTACTGTTAAATATATTATTTTTTATCGTAATTAATTTTGCATTTTAATAATTACTCATACGAATATATTCCTACGCGATTTGAAGAAAAAGGTGAAAAACATAGTACACGTCGAGGCGTCAATTGTTGAGGCTTATATTGTCGAAGAAATCGGGCTTTTCTCTTCTCACTACTTTGAACCGCACATTCTCTGCAAGCGAAGAAGACCCTGTCGGAACGATGATCTCACGAGCAACGACGATCGAATAGTATGGTCCATTTTCAATCACCGGGGCCGAGGAAGTGGAGCCTCAAAGAAGAGATGGCTGAGTGGTGAGGAACTTCATGTTATCGAGACGTACGTGTTGTGTAATTGTGAAGTAGTTGCGCCGTACTACGAGTAAGTTTTCTATACAATCTTAACTCTCTCAAGCCTTAATTTCAATTTGAACATGTATATTTATAAATATCAGTTTTACTGATATAGGTCATTCTTGAATGAACTGTACGAGGAACACCATGACCCAATAATTTATCAACTAGTGGCAACTCAATTCAAGGATTGGTTCAAGCGTCGTGTAAGTTTCACTTTCTTATAAATTACGACTATCTGCCCAATTTTGAATGAATTATTTCAATTCCTATATGATGAATTCCAAGTGAAACCCGAATTGAATCACACAGATGACGATTTGTTGAAGTTTCATTATTGGGGCCCAAGAGCAGAAGTGATGACGTAGCCGTCTTACTTCGTGAATGGCTTCAATTTCAACAATGAACATCACAATGTCGGGAAGTCAACAATGAATTGTGGTGTTTGTGTCAAAAGCTTATCATATATAGACACGGATTTTGACTTCTATGGAATACTGGAAGAGATAGTTCAATTAGATTCTCACTAATTCCAAACATGCACATTGTATTGTTTAATTGTCGTTGGGTCGATCCGGTTAGAGGCATGAAGCTACACCCTCGTTACCACATCGTTGATGTCAATTTCAAAAGGCTCTACCAAAAGAATGAACCATTCATACTAGCGCAACAAGCAGTCAAAATCTACTACGCGGATTACCCGAGCATGAAGAGAGACAAAGTCGACTGGAAAGTTGTTTGCAAAATCAAGGCTCGATGAGTAATCGATGACTCGCGATGGACCGAGGTCGCCTATCAGATGGATGAGGTCATACCTAATCCAGATGTTGGTACAGACAACAAAACGTATGAACTTCATGACCCAATGGGAATACAGTTGATCGTTGAGTTGTCCACGTCACTGTTATAATAGGTGACCATATAGCCAATCTTAGTAGACGAATTGTAACCTATGTCTGAATAATTTCGAGGTTTTAATAAATCTTTAATAAATAAGAAGTGAAATTCATTTGGCATTTACTTTGTTTGTGTTCACTTTATTTGCTTTATAAATGTTCACTTCGCAAACAAAGCCCACAGACTGAAAACGCATTTCGGGGACTGGGGCTACGCTTGGAGGTAGGTCCATGAAACCAGTTTCGCCAAATAAGTCTGGAAATCTCCAAGTCAAGGAATCTCGAAAGTGGGTACCGAGATTCCCTTTAAGACTTGCACTAAGCAGCTACTGTCGTATTTTATCGACGGGTGACGAGGGTCGTCTAAGCAGTTTTAGTGGGTTGGCCTGCTAGGGAGCAGCTGACTGAGGTGACTCACGGGAACCGTCTTGTGGAGGACCTTGAGTAGGGTCGGTTAGGTATGGCGTGTGTTCCCGGTTCCAACGGTACAGGTCAAGTCCTTTGACTTGAGAAACTGCTGAGTTTACCTATACATCAGGGCTGTATCTTAGATATGGTGAGAGATTCCCAAGATGCACTTGAGTACTCATAAGCCATATCTAGTGCAGCTCCGATGTATAGAGTGACAGTAGTTTCCAAGAAAGATCTGTCTCCTGTCAAAAGGTGTTGACAGTTGTGTCTCACAAATGCTCTGTGTCTTGTCCCTAAAATCTGTGGCCACAGTAACTGAACAGAAGGGAAGGTTTCCCTTGCGGCGTTTAGTAGAGGACAGACCGACACTTAGGTCCAAAATGGGTACCTGCATAATCCGTGCCCTAGACCCTAAGTGGTGAGACCGTAGACGGAAGGATAGATGTACTGTAGAGCCTAAATGTTCATCCCCGTATATTCACCTAGTCTCTAGTGCCATGGACCGTTGCTAGATGGCCACCTATGGTAACGGGCGGATTCTAGGAATCCAACCTAGTCTAGCTGAAGGTGAACCTAAAGAGTCACACACAATCCGCACACATAAACGTATTTAATTTAGAATTAAATATTTGGAGAAGTGGATCAATTAAATTGGATTTAATCGGGTCTTTATTTTCTTGGGAAGAATTAATTCCTTTTTATTAGATAAAAGGGATTTATCTAATAAATTTGATTTATTAGAAGATTAATTTAAAGGGCTTGGAATAAATATTTATATTTAATATATTTATTTATTATCCTTGGAGTATTTAAATAGGATTTAAATATTCCATTAAATTAAATCAATGGTTGAGATTAAAAGGGAGGAATCAATGGCTAATATTGGTTTGACCAAAGTAGCTAGATTTTGACTAGGTCAAATCCTAGTGATGGTGGAGTCTTCGAAGTGTAGGAAACTAGAAGAGGAATCCTATTCCTCTTCTATAAATACTCCTTAGCAGACACTTTGAAGAAGATGATGATTCTTGACACACACACATTCATCTCCTCCCTCTCCCTCTCTTGGCCGCGCCTCCCTCTCCTTCCAAGAAAGCCTTTTTCTTGTTCTTTTGTTTTAACAATTGAACATTAAGGAGGATTGATCTCGTTAAATCAATAACGTTTGATCGATCCATCCTCTCCAAAATACACTTGTTCTTTCGCTAGCACGAAGATCAAGATACGTGGGCGGATTGCGTGTACGAATTAGAGGGTCTCCTATACGAGATCTTGGAGCAAATCGAGGAACAACGCGAGTACCGGTTAGAAGACAAAAACGACAATCGGTAGGTTTTCGATTTTTGTTTTCGTCCCCTTTATTTTTGAATCCTATGGCCTTCCATGATTGTTATATGTATGTTTTTATTATTCATGAGATACACCGAATGCCCGGGAGTTTCAAGGATACACCCCTTTAACGCTCTTATTTTAATATATATATTTATGCATGTTTAAATTCAAGAATTTAAATTGTACCGCACTTCCGTATTCGCGCTACTCCCGGGACGATCCACACGCCTACCCTAGGCTTTCAGTCACAACATTGAGCAGGTACATTGCGCTCGCCAAATGGCGACTCCGATGATCAAGATAACGAAGACAACTTTGACGAGGCTGAGACCGAGCAAGAGACTTATTGTATTAATTATTGTATTAATTATTAATTTTTTTATATACCTTAGTTTAAGCATTGTATTATATAATATTTTTATATTTAAATAAAACATTTTAAATTTCAAAACTTGGAACGGTCATATAACCCGTGACCGTTCCTAATACATGTATAATTTTTCTGTTGTACGCGCCAAATGAAAAGAAAAAATTGAGGAAAATTTGAAACTAGGAACAGTCAGCAAATTCCAATGACCGTTCCTATTATAGGTATAATTTTTCAGATTGGCGCCCAACGAAAAATAGGCTCCAAAATTAAACTAGGAATGGTCTGAACAATTGAGGGACCGTTCCTAATGTAGGTCCAATTTTTGTTTTGGGGCCCAATTAAAAAAAATGGTGGGAAATTTAATTAGGAATGGTTGTTTTAATAAAAACCGTTCCTACCTGTAAAGTGGCAGATGTCGTTCCTATTGATAACCCCTAACTGTTCGTATGCTATTTCTATAATAAGTCGTTCCTAATGCCATTGTTAGCATTCCAACTTGTGTTACTAATTTGTGTATTTTACCTTTTTCTGACGATATCTCAACATCTGTGAGCCGGATCAACACTATTTTTAAACACATACAAGATTATGACTAATATTTCGTATCTACCTATTTGATTTTGAATCAGATGGCCGGATTGAAGGATGCAATGATTCTTCTAATGACGAATACCGACCGGGAATGATATCTCGATATCCGCTTACCGATTTTTTTCTAAATTGCATATAATGTATTCTTGTGTGTTTTAAATCAAATCTAACGGTATGATTGTAATTTTGACGGTCTGACTAGGCGATGCAGTGCAACAATATAAGATGTCAGTTCAATCTGTGAAATACTAACAAACTTAATTATACAAGTATACTTCTCGTTGTGAACGTGTGTCTATAATTTCAAAATTACTACATATTTTCAAATTCTTTAAATATCCAATTGTATACCTTTATTGAATCAGATGAGTGTTCGGAAAGTGTTTTTTCTTAATTTATATTTGTTAACCAACAAGATCAAAAAAAATTTGCAATACTAATTGGAACGGTTCGATATGAAAATAGGAACGGTCACTATGTACAGGTAACCAAACGACGTCGTTTAGGTATTTAGGAATGGTACTAGTAACACACGACATATTAAATGACCGTTCCTATTTAGGTCATTATCAGTACTATGTCTTAAAATGTTGTCGTTTTAAGACAGAAACTGTTAGAATAGGTGACCATGTAGCCAATCTTGGCAGGCGAATTGTAACCTATGTCTGAACAATTTCGAGGTTCTAATAAATCATTAATGAATAAGAAGTGAAATTCATTTGGCATTTACTTTGTTTGCGTTCACTTTATCTACTTTATACATATCTGTTCACTATGCAAACAAAACATACGGACTGAATACATATTTCGGAGACTGGGACTACGCTTGAAGGTAGGTCCATAAAATCAGTTCCGCCGAATCAGTCCGGAAATCTCCAAGTCAAGGAATCTCGAAAATGGGTACCGAGATTCCCCTTGAGACTTGCAATAAGCATCTGCTGTCGTATTTCATCGACGGGTGACGAAGGTCGTCTAAGCAGTGTTAGTGGGTTGGCCTACTAGGGAGCAGCTGACTGAGGTGACTCGCGGGAACCTTCTTATGGAGGACCTTGAGTAGAGTCGGTTAGGTATGACGTGTGTTCCCGGTTCCAAGTCCTTTGACTTGAGGAACTGCTGAGTTTACCTGTACATCAGGGCTGTATCTTAGATATGGTGAGAGATTGCCAAGATGCACTTGAGTAGTCATAAGCCATATCTAGTACAGCTCCGGTGTACAGAGTGACAGTAGTTTCCAAGAAAGGATCTGTCTCCTGTCAAAAGGTATTGACAGTTGTGTCTCACAAATGCTCTATGTCTTGTCCCTAAAACCTGTGGCCACTATAACTGAACAGAAGGGAAGGTATCCCTTCCGACGTTTAGTAAAGGACAGACCAACACTTATGTCCAAAATGGGTACCTGCATTTTCCGTGCCCTAGACCCTAAGTGGTGAGACCGTAGACGGAAGGACAAATGTACGGTAGAGCCTAATTGTTCATCCCCGTATATTCACCTAGTCTCTAGTACCATGGACCGTTGCGAGATGGCCACCCATGGTAACGGGCAGATTCTAGAAATCCAACCAAGTCTAGCTGAAGGTGAACCAAAAGAGTCACACACAATCCGCACACACAAAGTATTTAATTTAGGATTAAATATTTGAAGAAATGGAATGATTAAATTGAATTTAATCGGGTCCTTACTTTCTTGGAGAGAATTAATTCCTTTTATTAGATAAAAGGAATTTATCTAATAAATTAGATTTATTAGAAAATTCATTTAATGGGCTTAGAATAAATATTTATATTTAATATATTTATTTATTGCCCTTGAAATATTTAAATAGGATTTAAATATTTCATTAAATTAAATGGATGGTTGAGATTAAATGGAGAGATGGATGGCTAGGACTTATTTGACTAGGTCAAAGAGCTACTTTGACTAGGACTTTGACTAGGTCAAAATCCTAGTTAAATTAGTCTTCCTAGAGTTGGAGTTTGAAGAGGAATGGATTCCTCTTCTATATATATTCCTAGCCCTTCAATTGTAAAAAGATGATGATTCTTGACACACACACACACACACAAAACTCGTGTGCTCTCTCCCTCTACATCTCTTCCAACTCTGTCTCTTCCTTTCTCCAAGAAATTATTTCTCGTTCTTTTGTTCTTCAACAATTGAACATAGGAGGATTGATCTCGTTAAATTAATAACGTGTGATCGATCCGTCCTCTCCAATAAAATACTTGTTCGTTCGCTAGCACGAAGTACAAGATACGTGGGCGGATTGTGTGTCACGAATTAAAGGGTCTCCCATTCGAGATCTTGTAGCGAATCGGGGAACAACACGAGTACCGGTTAGAAGAGAAAAACGACGAATCAGTAGGTTTCCGGTTTATGTTTTCGTCTTCTTTATTTATGAATCCTATGGCCTCTATGATTGCTATGTATGTTCTTTTAATTCATGAGATATACCGAACGCTCGGAAATTTCAAGGGCACACCCCTTGAACGTGATTTATTTCAATACGTATTATGCATGTTTAAATTTTTGTAATTTAAATTATACCGCGCTTCCGTATTCGCGTTATTCCCGGGACAATCCACACGCCTACCTAAGGCTTTCAGAAATGACGTCGTATTTGTAATTTGGGTTGATTTTAGGAACGGTCTGACAAGATACGACCGCTCCAAATTCTGGTATAAATTCAACCCTTGGCCGATTTTCTCTCATTTTTCTAGCTCTCCCTCTCACTCTCACTCTCCTCAGCCTCTCACTCCCACTCTCTCTTAACCTCCCCCGCCTATGTCTCATTCGTCGCCTCCTCCGTTGCCTCTGCCTCATCCACCGCCGCCAGTGCCTTGAAACGTTTAGTGGATCAGCCCGGGAGATGAACGTGAATAGCGGAAGCGCGAAATATAGCATAATAAAACTGCAAAGTATAATTAAATGGAATTTGAAGCATGCATTACATACATAAACAAATCAAGGGGTGTGCCCTTGATTCTCCCGGGCATTTGGTGTATCTCATGTTCAATAAAACGCAATATGGAGGCCATAGAATTTGAACTGAAAATTACAATTAAAGAACCTACACGGTTGTAGTTTTATCTTCGTTCGGCTATATACATTGTTTCCCTTTTCGCACCAAGATCTCAAAGAAGAGACCCTCTAAATCATCTCACTCGCGACACCGGAAAGCAACGAACCCTTGTGCTAGCAAGAAATCATTTGGGGAGAAGAGACATTGATACACGCTATCAATTAACGCAATCGACGTCTCTTATGTTCTACCTAGAATAAATCAGGAAGAACAAAGTAAAATCTTGGAGAAAGTGAGAGAGAGGTGGACGATTTTTGAGAGAGAATTATGAGATGAGAGTTGTAGAGATTAGTAGGTGTATGTGTGTGTTTTTGAGTATTTATAGAAAATAGATTTTCCTATTCCTACTCAACCTCTTCTAAAGAGTCGCACTTGACTAGGATTTTGACCTAGTCAAATCCTAGTCAAACTAGGCTTTCATTATGTCAAAGTAATCATGGCCTTTCATGTCATCAATCTCTAGATCAAATATTGTCCATCCATTTTGATGGGCTTTACGGAATGGGCCTATTTATTTCTAAATTAAATAGTCCCATGGACTTTATATTAAATCCTATTTAATATACCAAGCCTATTAACCTGCCGGCGCGCGGCCGTGCGCACTGCTGCAGACCCGGCGCACGCGCAGGGGCAGCAGGCTGGGCCTGCTAATCTGCGCGCGTCGGCCGACTGCTGCCGGTGGGGCGGCTGGTTGACATTATGATTATTTTCTCGTTATTTTTAATTTTTGGATTATTCTGAAAAATTCGTTTTGTTTAATTTTGCATATTTTCTCTAAGAACATTATTTGGGAGGATGAGTTTATTGGATTTGGAATCCCGGGATTAACTTACCTACAAATAATGGGGAAGGATCTTCCTAAACTTGAAAAATTATTGCCAACGGTTGTACCATATTTCTTCATACGTAGCGCATTTATTTATCATGGATTGATGTGATTGGTAATCATGGAATGTTAGCATGTATTTATGTGATTGGATCATGTGATTTTGTGCGTTGAATGGAAATGGGTGATCACGAGCCCTAGACCGAATGTATGCTTTAATTTTATGTTGGGCCTGTGTGCCTCTTTGTGCTTTCTCCTTCTCCCCTTCTAGTTGCCTTGAAATAATAAGGCATTCTTTCTCCCTCCTTATGTACTCCCCCCGGGTTTTCGCTGGGGTTTCTTTTTACAAATGTAATGAGAGTAGAATAGGAGTGAGGATTTATTTTTTTATGTATTTGGTGGAGAAGAAGGAAGGTCCACATGGAGAGCCCAGAATGGAGGATCCAAGGCATTTCCATGAAGAGATGAAAGAGAAAAGAGACCGAGGCCCATCAAAATGATGATCGAGTTACTATTAATGTAATAGTGTAGGACCAACCCTAGATTGACCATAGATCCACTGCGGGCTCAGTGGGTCGCATAGCATTCGGGATCGTGATCATCCAACAGGGGCGTGCTAGGCTTTAATTCTGCATGTGGCTGTTATGATGAATGAATGGTTTTATTTATCGTATAACTGCTATGGGATGCAATTTATTTATTTACGCATTGTGGATGAATGTGTTTATATTTACATATGAGATCTCGGTCATTTACAACTCTCACATTGGTTGGACTAATGTCCAAATACTAGACCCTAGACAAAGTGGACATGGACTCTAGGAGTTTGTCCATACCTTCCAATCCATGACATAGTGAGGAAGCTGATTTAGGTCGATAGCGTGGTCTCACGAGTCGTGGCACGTCTGTCGTACTTAAAAGAAGCTGCACTGTGTCATGAACGAAAAGTAGACACTGTTACCTGTCTCACGAGTCGTGGAGGTAGCAGCGGGTCTATGATTCGGTTGGTTGGGTCGGGTCTAACGCCCGATTAGCATGATTCGCTTGGAGTCCTCGGGATCATGTGAAAGGGTGAGGCAATTATCTTGGGAATCTCGTAGAACGAGAATGGTATGGCATACCTCCCACAGGATTCTTCCCATGCGAATCGTGAAAGCGGGGTATAGGAAAAATCGTTGTGGATCCTAAGCCCACTAGGAAAAGGTTTCCCGAAAACAACGTTTGAGAGTATCATATTTTCGTACAAATAGTGGGAGCATTAAATGACTAAAGACCAAGCGTTTAATTATTTATCAAAACCTCCGTCTTTTAAATTCTGCTTATCGCGAGTTCTGTTTTTTTTTTTTAAATGTAGATTTAAAATGTCTAAGAACCCACTATCAACCATACTTGAAACCAACAAATTCAATGGAACGAATTACAACGACTGGTTGCGCAATCTCAGGATAGTCCTAGATTACGAGAACTAAGGCTACGTCATGGACGAGCCTCTCCCTAGGACCTTACCGGAAGGATCCACGCCAGATGAACGTGAGACTTTCGAGACTTGGCATAAGGATAACCGGAAGGTCCGTAGCATCATACTTACTTCTATGACGAATGAGATTCAGAAGCAGTATGAAAGGCTAGACGATGTCCCTTCCATCATGGCTCGCCTTAAGGATTGCTATGCAGTCCCGGACCGGCATACTAGGTATGTCGCGACTGAGGCGTTCTTTGGAACTAAAATGACCGAAGGATCCTCTGTACAAGAGCACGGGGTTAAAATGCTTACCCTGGCGGAAAAGCTCGAGGACCTAAAGGCAGGCCTCGATAATGAGACGTACATAGATGTGATCCTTCAGTCTCTCCCACCCTCCTTCGACCAATTTATTGTTAACTATAACATGAATGCACTTGAGAAGGGTATTCATGAGTTAATCAATATGTTGGTGCAATACGTGGCAACGGACCAAAAAGTCTACGCCTTCGGTATTGTTTGGAGGTGCTTCAACTTCCAAAATGAGAGGCAAGGGTGCCGAATGTTGAAAAAAGAAGAAAGGGAAGGGAAAAGCCGTCAAAGCAGCTACAAACACTAAGAGTGTTCCCATTGCCAAAGAGGGGAAAGGCAAAGGAAAGGGGAAGATTGTCTCCAAGCAACAGTCGAGGGCATATGACATATGTATCAATTGTCGTGAGAAAGGGCATTGGAAGAGGGAGTGCCCCAAACTCCTCTCAAACCAAGGTATTTTTGTCATTGAGGTTAATATGGTCACTAATTCTGCCTCTTGGGTATTAGATACCGGCTGTGGAGCTCACATTTGCAATGATTTGCAGGTGCTGAAAAGAAGCAGAAAACTGGGTAGCGGGGATATGATCCTGAAGCTTGCGAATGGCAAGGCCATCTCGGCAAAAGCAGTAGGATCCGCCACTCTAGTAGTTAGTGATCGTATTAGTATAGAGTTAGAGCTAGTTTATTATGTACCTAGTATGATTAAAAACATCATTTCCATTCTATTGTTAGACAATAGTTGATATGAGTTTATGATCAATAAAAATTGCTTTTATTTGATGAGGTGTGGAATTGCTCATCTGTTTGGTACACTAAATAATGGGCTCTATATCTTACAACAAACGAACTTCGTTCTTAACGCTCAACACAAACGTAAAATAGATAACAACGGGAACGCATGACTGTGGCACGCTAGGCTAGTTCACATATCCCAAGACAAGATAAAGAAATTGGTAGACTCCAAGAACCTAAAGGTACGGGACTTGGGTGAGCTACCAACTTGTGAATCCTGTCTAAGAGGAAAAATGACTAAGAAGCCCTTTGTAGGACAAAGCAGGCTTGCCACAAGACTGTTGGACTTGGTCCATACAGACGTATGTGGACCACTAAGGACGCAGGCCCGAGGTGGGTTCTCCTACTTCATAACCTTCACCGATGATCATTCACGGTATGGTTATGTATACTTGATGAGGTACAAGTCTGAAACTCTTGAGAGGTTTGAAGAATTCAGACTTGAAGTCGAGAACCAAACCAACTGCAAAATTAAAGTCCTACGGTCAGACCCAAGCGGAGAATACCTTAGTACTGAATTCCTTGATTATCTTAAAGAAAATGGTATAATATCTGAATGGACGCCACCCGGGTGAAAGATTATTGTGGATCGTCCCGGGAAAAGCGCGAATGCGGAAGCGCGGTATAATTAAAAATAAATGCGGAATTTAAACATGCTTTTAAATTAAAACACGTTTCAAAGGGTGTGCCTTTGAAATTTCCCGGGCGTTCGGTGTATCTCATGAACGAATAACATAAAATAAATCATGGAGGCCATAGGGTTGAAAATTAAAGAGGGACGAAAATTTAAAACGAGACCTACCCGTTGTCGTTTTCGTCTTCAACGGCTACACGCGTTGTTCCCCGTTTTGCACCAAGATCCCGTCCTTGAGACCCTCTAATTCGTGACACACGATCCACCCACGTATCTTGCACGTCGTGCTAGCAACGAACAAGTGTATAATTTTGGAGTGGATGAATCAATAACACATTATCAATTAATGGTATTGATTCATCAAGTTCTTGATGTTCCAAGAACAAAAAGAACTAAGAAAAAATATTTTCTTGAGAGAGAGAGGGGCGGACGAGAGAGATGGGAGAGAGAGAAACCGAGTGTGTGTGTGTTGGTGTGTGTGTTGGAGTTTCATCATCATGTAAATTGTAGGATGCTAGGGGTTTATATAGAAGAGGAGTTTAATCCTCTTTAAACTCCTCTTTCAAGAACTCTAGTTTGAATAGGATTTTGACCAAGTCAAAGTCCTAGTCAAAGTAGTGTTTTGACCTAGTCAAAACGATCCTAGCCATCCATCTCTCCCATTGATCTCAACCGTTGATTTAATTTAATTTAATGGAATATTTAAAACCTATTTAAATATTTCCAAGAGGCTAAAATAAATATAAATATTATTTAAGCCCATTAAATAAATCCCTTTGATAAATCCAATTTATCAATTTAATTCCTTCTATCAAATAGAAAGAATTATTTCTGCAAGAAAAATAAAGGTCCCGATTAAATCTAATTTAATCATTCCTTCACTCCAATATTTAATTCCAAATTAAATATTTAATTGTGTGTGGATAGTGTGTGACTCTTTAGGTTCACCATTCAGCTAGACTTGGTCGGATTCCTAGAATCCGTCCGTTACCATGGGTGGCCATCTAGCAACGGTCCATGGCACTAGAGACTAGGTGAAATATTCAGGGATGAACATTTAGGCTCTAACAGTACGCTTGTCCTTCTGTCTTCGGTCTCATCACTTAGTGTCTAGGGCACGGATAACGCAGGCACCCATCTTGGACCTAAGTGTCGGTCTGTCCTCACTAAACGCCGCAAGGGAAACCTTCCCTTCTGTTCAGTCACTGTGGCCACAGTTTTAGGGACAAGACCTAGAGCATACATGAGACTCAACTGTCAAAACCTATTGACAGGAGACAGATCCTTTCTTGGAAAACTACTGTCACTTTGTACACCAGGACTGCACTAGACATGGCTTATGACTACCAAAGAGAATTCTGGCAATCTCTCACCATATCTAAGATACAGTTCTGATGTACAGGTAAACTCAGTAATTCCTCAAGTCAAAGGACTTGACCTGTACCGTTGGAACCGGGAATACACGTCATACCTAGCAGACCATACTCAAGGTCCTCCGTAAGACGGTTCCCGCGAGTCACCTCAGTCAGCTGCGTCCTAGCAGGCTAACCCACTAACACTGCTTAGACGATCCTCGTCACCCGTCGATGAAACACGACAGCAGATGCTTAGTGCAAGTCTCAAATGGAATCCCGGTACCCATTTTCGGGATTCCTTGACTTGGAGATTTCCGGACTGATTCGGGAAGACTGATTTCATGGACCTACCTCCAAGCGTAGCCCCAGTCCCCGAAATCGAATCTCAGTCCGTGGGCTCTGTTTGCGTAGTGAACAGATATGGAAAAATAGGTGCAAGTGAACACAAACAAAGTAATGCCAAATGAAAATTCACTTCTTTATTCATTAATGATTTATCAAAACACCTATAATTGTCTAGACATAGGTTACATATACCCGCCAAAATTGGCTTACATGGTCACCTATTCTAACACCGGGACACCACAGTTGAATGGTGTCTCTGAAAGGAGGAATCGAACGCTGTTAGACATGGTTCGATCCATGATGAGTTTTACCAAATTGCCCTTGTCCTTTTGGGCTACGCATTGGAAACAGCGGCCAAGTTGTTAAATTTGGCAGCAACCAGTGTATTGACCCGAACGCCATATGAAATATGGCATGGCAAGCCTACGTCCTACAACTACTTGAAAGTGTGGGGTAGCCCCGCATAAGTCAAGAGGTTAGTGGGAGATAAGCTAGAATCCAGGTCTAACTTATGCAGGTTCGTTGGATACCCCAAAGAAACTGCAGGTTATTGCTTTTATGACCCCTTGGAACTAAAGGTATTCGTTTCAAGGAATGCAGTGTTCTTGGAACAAGGTTTTCCAAAGGATATCCAACCTGATGAACTGATCCTTGAGGAATCAAGTGATGGAAACCAGTCACCAGAGGTAGCCACGGATTCCTCACTTAGAGGATTCAGGATAGATACCCGAAGGGCTGACCGACCTCGAGAAGTCCAGCATGCTAGGCATGAAGGACAGCCTCAGGAAAGGCCAGCCCCAGTACCCGAACCGCCAGCTCCTATACAGTCAGCTCCCACAGTCACCACTGACGTTCCCATTCTCCGTAGATCAACTAGAGAGTCTCGACCTCCGGTGAGATATGGCTTTCTAAATAAGACCGGTCTACTGGATAACGATCCTAAGTAGGGGTGGGCGAATGGGTCGAGTTAATCGGATCTCGACCGACCCGACCCGATCGGATTCGGATTAAACGGATCGGGTGATTCGGGTTTTATATCGGGTTCGGGTACTCTGAAACCCGACTATTTTTTGATCGGGTCAGGTTCGGGTACTCTGAAACCCGACTAGTTTTTGATCGGGTCGGGTTCGGGTTTTAAAACCCTACCCGATCAACCCGATCAAGTACCCGACCAGTGAAGAGGGGAAAAATGGGGTATTATTATTTCTCAAAAGTCTGAACCCGATAATTCTCCTCCCCCAATTCTTTCAAAACCTAAATTCATGAATTCCTCCTGCCGACGAAGACTGCGATTGTGAGCCGAAGTTGCCGACAAAAAACACAATAGCATTGCCGACGAAGAGTCTGAAACTCTGAAGCTACGATTGTGACTTTGCGTGACGGCGTGAGTCCGTGAGCAAACCCAACATCTTCTTCAATCTTCAGCATTGCTTATTTGAGGTTAGGAACTTCTTTTTTTTCCCCTTCGTGTTTGTAATGGGTGAGAAAAGAAAGAACTGGGTTCTGCTGATAAGTGGTGATTATGTAATGTTTGTGAAAAATGTGGAAATGGGAAGCTTGATAGTTGATTTGTGGCAATTATAGATGTTTCACTATGTAAGAGGATTGTGTTGAATTGTGGTATGAGTATGACAATGTATGTTGCGGCTCTATACTTGCTGAGTTGTTGTTGCTGTAGGCATTTCATAATTCATATGTATGACTTGTGGGCTCCTCTTATTTCATAGATTGTGTTGATTTCATTGTTGTTGTTGTTTGCCTATTTGGGATCAGTGAGATTTGTAGCATTTTTTTTTTCTTTTTAAATATAATTTACTACTTGTGAATTGTGGTGTGTAAAATTCTTTATGTTTTATGATTTTGGATTTGGCAGGTTAATTTATTTTGGATTAAGTTTGATGCTCATGTAAATATAGTTTGATGATTTTGTATTCAAATGGTTTGGCCCGTTTTTTTAATTTTTTTTTAAATGGATGGTGTACCCGAACCCGACAGTCGGGGTACCCGAACCCGACGGGTACCCGACTAACCAGGTACCCGCATTACTCGGGTTCTGGATCGGGTAGTATGTTACACTACCCGATTAACCCGAGCCCGAAAAACCCGACCCGACGCCCACCCCTAATCCTAAGACATACGGAGAAGCGATGTCTGACATCGACTCCGGGAAATGGCTTGAGGCCATAAAAACCAAAATAGACTCCATGAGCGAGAACCAAGTTTGGAGACTTGTAGACCCACCGAAAGGTGTTAAGCCAGTTGGGTGTAAGTGGGTCTATAAGCGCAAACTTGGCATTGATGGAGAAGTCACAACATTTAAGGCTAGGCTAGTAGCTAAAGGGCATACTCAACGACCCGGGGTCGATTTTGAGGACACCTACTCGCCAGTAGCCATGGCTAAATCCATTCGGATCCTGCTTGCCGTAGCAGCCTGGTATGACTATGAGATATGGCAAATGGACGTGAAAACGGCTTTTCTCAATGGTTTCGTTGAGGAAGAGATCTACATGGATCAGCCGGAGGGTTTCACGGTCACTGGAGAAGAACAGAAGGTCTGTCGCCTCCAGAAGTCTATCTATGGCCTCAAACAAGCATCCCGAAGCTGGAACATTTGCTTTGATAAAGTAATACGAGGTTATGACTTCATCAAAAACAATTTCGACCCTTGTGTATACAAGAAGGTCAGTGGGAGCTCTATAGTGTTCCTAGTGCTTTATTGTTAGAATAGGTGACCATGTAAGCCAATTTTGGCAGGAATATGTAACCTATGTCTAGACAATTTCAGGTGTTTGATAAAACATTTATGAATAAAGAAGTGAAGATTCATATGGCAACACTTTGTTTACGTTCACTTATATCTGCTATTACATATCTGTTCACTACGCAAACAAAGCCCACGGACTGAGAATCGATTTCGGAGACTGGGACTACGCTTGGAGGTAGGTCCATGAAATCAGTCTTACCGAATCAGTTCGAAAATCTCCAAGTCAAGGAATCTCGAAAATGGGTACCGGGATTCCCTTTGAGACTTGCACTAAGCATCTGCTGTCGTATTTCATCGACGGGTGACGAAGGTCGTCTAAGCAGTGTTAGTGGGTCAGCATGCTAGGAAGCAACTGACTGAGGTGACTCGCGGGAACCGTCTTACGGAGGACCTTGAGTATGGTCAGCAAGGTATGACGTGAGTTTCCGGTTCCAACGGTACAGGTCAAGTCCTTTGACTTGAGGAACTGCTGAGTTTACCTGTACATCAGGTCTGTATCTTAGATATGGTGAGAGATTGCAAAAATACTCTTGAGTAGTCATAAGCCATGTCTAACGCAGATCGGGTGTACAGAGTGACAGTAGTTTCCAAGAAAGGATCTATCTCCTATCAAAAGGCATTGACAGTTGAGTCTCATGTATGCTCTATGTCTTGTCCCTAAAATCTGTGGCCACAGTAACTGAACAGAAGGGAAGGTTTCCCTTGCGGCGTTTAGTAAGGACAGACCGACACTTAGGTCCAAAATGGGTACCTGCATTTTCTGTGCCCTAGACTCTAAGTGATGAGACCGAAGACAGAATGACAAGTGTACTGTTAGAGCCTAAATGTTCATCCCCGATTATTTCACCTAGTCTCTAGTGCCATGGACCGTTGCTAGATGGCCACCCATGGTAACGGACGGATTCTAGGAATCCGACCAAGTCTAGCTGAAAGGTGAACCTAAAGAGTCACACACTATCCACACACACTTAGTATTTAATTTGGAATTAAATATTGGAGTAAAGGAATGATTAAATTGGATTTAATCGGGCCCTATATTTTCTTGGAGAAAATAATTCCTTCTATTTGATAAAGGGAATTAAATTAATAAATTAGATTTATTAAGGGAATTAATTTAATGGGCCTAGAATAAATATTATATTTATTTGTCCTTTTGGAATATTTAATAGGATTTAAATATTCCATTAAATTAAATTAATGGTTGAGATTTAATGGGAGAGATCAAAGGCTAGGATTGAATTTGACAAGGTCAAATTCTACTTTGACTAGGACTTTGACTAGGTCAAAATCCTAGTCAAATTAAGCTTCTAAAGAGGTGGAGTTTAAAAGAGGATTAAACTCTTCCTCTATATAAACCCCTAGCATTTCACCTTTTGAAAGATGATGAAATTCCAACACACACACAACACACACTCATTTTCGGCTCTCTCTCCCCTCTCTCTCATCCGCCCTCTCTCTCCACTCTCTCCAAGAAATTCTTTTCTAGTTCTCTTGTTCTTGGAACATTAGAACTTAGATGAATCAATACCGTTAATTCATAACGTGTTGTTGATTCATCCACTCCAAAATATACACTTGTTCGTTGCTTGCACGACGTGCAAGATACGTGGGTGGATCGTGTGTCACGATTTGGAGGGTCTCAAGAACGAGATCTCGGTGCAAAACGGGGAACAACACGTGTAGCTGTTGAAGACGAAAACGACAACGGGTAGGTCTCGTTTAATATTTTCGTCCTCTTTAATTTCCTACCCTATGGCCTCCATGATCATTTACATGTTGGTTGCTCATGAGATACACCGAACACTCGGGAATCTCAAGGGTACACCCCTTGAGCGTGTTCTTTAATTTGATTAAAGCATGCTTTAAATTTTTGTATTTTATTTTATATCGCACTTCCGCATTCGCGCAATTTCCCGGGACGATCCACATATTCTTTCAGTGGTATCAGAGCCCGGTTTGGTGTATAGGCCTAGGGTTTATGTGCATTTTAAGCATGAAACGTGATATTGGCATGTTCTTAATTAAATCTTGATTTTCTTGATTTTAAAGCATGTCGTTTTATGGCTTTCGATTCGTGTGGATTTCTAAATATTGGTATTTTTTCTGTTTTTCTTGGGAAGCAGGGTGGAATAATTAGTCTTCTAGAGTTGGAGTTTGAAGAGGATTAAACTCTTCCTCTATAAATAGTCCTAGCCCTTCATCATTAGAGAGATGATGAAACTCCAACACACACACACACACACCAACTCGGCTCTCTCCTCTCTCCCTCTCGTCCGCCCTCTCTCTCTCTCTCTCAAGAATATTGTTTCTTGTTCTTTTGTTCTTGGAACAATCGAACATAGGAGGATTAATCCCGTTAACCTAATAACATGTGATTGATCCATCCTATCCAAACACTTGTTCGTTTGCTAGCACGACATGCAAGATACGTGGGTGGATTGAGTGTTACAATTTGGAGAATCTCACATACGGGATTTGGTGCAAATGGGGGAACAACGCGAGTACCGGGTTAGAAGACGAAAACGACAATTGGTAGGTCCCGGTTTAATTTTCGTCCCTCTTTTATCTTTCAATCATATGGCCTCCATGATTCTTTTGTATGCTTTTAATTCATGAGATACACCAAACACTCGGGAACTTCAAGGGAACACCCCTTGTAAGTGTTCTTTCATTTACGTAAAGCATGTTTAAAGTTTTGTTATTTAATTTTATATCGCATCCGTGGGCACGGGCGAGGCAGACGTGCGCAGGCAGGGGAGCCTGCACGCGGCCGCCTGCGCCAGGCGCTCATGGTTGCGCATAGACAGCCTGCCGGTGGCACGGCCGTGCGTCAGGCAGGCAGTTAGGCGAGCGGGCGCGCAAATGGACAAGGAAGCCTGCGCACCCGGACGCGCGCGCACCGGTCGGCGCCTCCAGACGCGCTCGCACGCAGACGACGGTGTCTGCGCACTGCGTAGGGGTAGGCGCACGACCAGCGGCCGGCAGGCTAACGCGCGCGGGCAAGGGAGCCTGCGCGCGCGACAGCCTGCCGGTGCGCGCGACAGCCTGGCTGCTGCCAGTGGCGGCAGCCGGCTGCCGGTCTATTAGGGTTTCTCCCCTTTTTATTTTATTCTATTTTTCAGTTTTAATTTTAATTAATTTTGAAAATTCATTTTTTGTTCAATTTTTGCCTAATTTTCTAAGACATTATTTTAGGAGGTAAAATTATATTGGATTTGGAATCCTGGGGATAATTTACCTAAAAATAATAAGGAAAGGTCTTCCTGAAATGAGAAAATACTTTACCAACGGTTGTACTATATTTTCATACGTTACGCATTTATTTTTATCTTGGATAATTATGATTGGTAATCGTATGTTATTAGCATGTATTTTATGTGATTAGATCATATGATTATGTGTGTTGGATGAAAATGGATGATCACGAGCCCTAGACCGAATGTATGGCTTCCGTATTCGCGCTATTTCCCGGGACGATCCACAATCTTTCAGATTCTTCCGGGCATTTGGTGTATCTCATGTTCAATAAAACGCAACATGGAGGCTATAGAATTTGAACCGAAAATATGATTAAAGAACCTACCCGGTTGTAGTTTTATCTTCGTTCGGCTATATGCATTGTTTCCCGTTTTGCACCAAGATCTCAAAGAAGAGACCCTCTAAATCATCTCACTCGCTACACTGGAAAGCAACGAACCCTTGTGCTAGCAAGAAATCATTTAGGAGAAGAGACATTGATACACGCTATCAATTAACGCAATCGACGTCTCTTATGATCTACCTAGAATAAATCAGGAAGAACAAAGTAAAATCTTGGAGAAAGTGAGAGAGAGATGGACGATTTTTGAAAGAGAATTATGAGATGAGATTTGTAGAGATTAGTAGGTGTATGTGTGTGTTTTTGAGTATTTATAGAAAATAGATTTTCCTATTCCTACTCAACCTCTTCTAAAGAGGCGCACTTGACTAGGATTTTGACCTAGTCAAATCCTAGTCAAATTAGGCTTTCATTATGTCAAATTAATCATGGCTTTTCATCTCATCAATCTCTAGATCAAATCTTGTCCATCCATTTTGATGGGCTTTATGGATGGGCCTATTTAATTCTAAATTAAATAGTCCCATGGACTTTATATTAAATCCTATTTAATATACCATGCCCATTAATTAATTAATGGAATGGACTTATTTAATTCTAAATTAAATAGTCCCACAGACTTTAATATTAAATCATATTTAATATACCAAGCCGATTAATTAATTCACCCTTTTAATCTAATTAAAAGGGAAGCCCATGATTTATAAAATCCATAAATCTAATTTATGAACTCAAGCCCGATTATTCCAAATAATCCATCGAGGCTTCATTCTCCAAGAAGTATAATTTAATCCCATTAAATTAAACCTTCTCCCGAAATTAATTCCAAATTAATTCTCTTTCATTTGGTGTAGCGCGTGTGACTCTTTAGGTTCACCTTTCAGCTAGACTTGGACCTACTTCTTGTTATTTCATAACCAAATTAGTCCGTCACCATGGTGGCCATCTAGCAACGTTCCATGGTAATAGAGAGTAGGTGAATATGTGGTGTGAACATTTAGGCTCTGAGTTTCATGCGAGTACAGTCCTACCGTCGCTCGTTACATACAGGTACGGTCCTACTGTCGCCTGTCTCCCAGCCTTAGTCTAGGACATGGAATAAGGATGTCGGTTCCCATCCTTGACTTAGGCATCTATACTTTATGCTTGAGATAGGTTTAACTCGACGTAGGAAATCCTTTCACATCCTAATCAAGTGCTATGGCCATAGACTTTGTGAGTCTAAACCATCTCAAAGCGCATAGGAGATCTCGCTATCATATCCTTTGACAGGGGACAGATCCTATCTTGGAATACACCGTCCTTACATACTCCAACTGCATTGGACAAGGCTTATGATGACCATGTGATATTACGCGGTCAAATCTCACCAGATCCAAGATACAACCTTAGTATGTAAGGGACTGCCGTGATCCTCAAGTTCGAGGATTAATCCCATACTATTGGAACCGGGAATACGAGTCATACCGACCAAGTTCGAGTGGCTTCCATCTGACGATTCCCGCAAGTCACCTCAGTCAGCAGCCACCTAGTTGGCTGACCCACTAACACTGCATGGACGAGCCTCGTCATTTGTCGATGAAATGCAACTACAGATGCTTAGTGCAAGTCTCAAATGGATTCTCGATGCCCTATCTCGAGATTCCTTTGACTTGGAGTATTTCAGACCGATTCGGCGAAACTGATTTCATGAACCTACCTCCAAGCGCAGTTCCAATTTCCCAAAATGTTATTTCTGTGGGCATTTGTTGTGACATCGAAACGATGCAAGCAGTAAGCACAACAAACTTAGGCCTATGAATCCTTACTACATTCACTAACATAATATTACTTGTTCAAAGATTGACGAATGGTTCTCAGAACAGCCAATACCATTGACTTTCTGGTCACGTATTCTAACATCCTCCAACTTGACCATTAAGTCAATTACCCACTTTGTTCAGAATCTTCTGAGTATGAGTAATCTACGATATCGACTAAGGTATTGTGAGTCCGCTTATATTTCCTTGCCGAAGCAATACGGTCTAACCGTGTTACTTCTATCCACCATTGCCTCCTAGAGATGGTGGTTGTCTAAAAATATTTTTGTGGATCTTGGGATGAGATCTCGTGCCAATACTTCCATAGCCAAGTTGTCTTCCATATAGGAGAACATGGCTTGGCCATGCTAGGCGCCACGTCCATCCGTTGGACGCGGTCTTCATCAGTGACCACTATCCGATGTACTCGTTATTGGGCCCAACTGTGCATACCTTTGAGACTAACTTGGTTTCACTATGCTCTGTAAGCTAGTACCGCTTTAGCCTTCCAAAGAAAATCTCAACAGACAGTGCATCATGAACACATCTTTAGTCCTTATTCAGGTACTAAGGATCGTTTTTGATTGTTGTCTTCAACCCCTCAGTGCATTGTCGATTTCTATTGAGTCATGCAAGAAGCACACTCAACATCGGTTCTTATGCACCGAGTAAACATATCATATGTTTGCCTAGGGTTAAAACGTAGGGGATACTCAACATCCAAACCTTCTCATTAGTCCACCGTGACTAAGTCTCGAATGACTTGATGCTTTATTCATAGTATCTAAGCTTTCTCATCAGTCTTGTCATGACTGAGTCTTCAACAACTTGTCCCTCTACATATCTGTGTTTTCTCATCAGTCTACCATTGACTGAATCTTTGGAAAAAACTCAATTCATGATATGTATGTGGGAACCCTAAAATGTCGTGGAGAATTTTCGTGAGTTACAGTTGTGTTTTAGTGATTCCTAATATCTTGAATTCATCCATGACTCAAGACATTACACACTTAAACACTTGGAACACCATTTCTACTCCCACTGATCACCTACGTCGTTTAAGACCGAGTCATGCTCCGTATGAGCTCATCAAGACGAATATTCCAGTTATGCGGTGTTTCAAACCTTGTCTGAATTTCCTAGCGGATTATATGGATCCTCTCCATAAATCCTACTACGATGTCCAACATCACATTCCGCAGGTCATTTGGATCACTATCCAAATTTGACCGAACATATCCCGACCACTCGTACCTCTTACGACATTCGGGTTCATTCTTAAATTGGAATATGATCAATTTAAGAAATGCAATTATAAGCAACGTTTAGCATTATTCTGTCGTAAATCTATACAAACCAAACACCGAGTCTAATTTGTCTCCCACTAGTCCCTTCTACATGCTCAAGACTTTATCAGGACACAGGCTTGCCAAACCATGGCTCCTTGTGCATGACTCCTAGCAAAGTGCCACGTTCCTTACGTTGGAAATTTTTGAGTCTACGTCAACACGGGCTAAGGTAATTTGGTGAAACTTCAATCGATCTTCGTCCAACGAGACTCGATCGTTCCCTTTATTAGAGACCGTCATACTTGGCCTTTACAGGAAATGTTTCATTGAGAATTCCATTCTCAACTGGATGCTCAAGAGCTCCCACTAAATACACGGCCTTTTCGATCCTATCGAAACAGGTTTAATTTTGCGACCATTTACGGTTCACCACCTTAAGTCTAATTCTCAAACCTCCTATGGGACCTTTAGACTTTTGAACCCTCTTATGGTCTTGTGTATTTGTAACCTACAGTTGTCTTATTGGATCCCTTCCAATAGACTATTTGGCAAGCCTACTTCGTCCAACAAAGAGCTTTGGGACTTTCTTTTTCATAAAAGACTTGTAGATTTAGTCTATTCGAATCATCTATTTCTAGATTCATCGAACTTTCCAATTTACTTATCTTTTAATAAGAGGAAACGTCCTAGTTGTTGTAGATGCCAAATCTGTAAGTTAGTCTTGACTAATCCATTTAGATAATTTGAATTTTGAGTATCCATAAACCTTTTATGGGATGGTATTTTAGGAATTTACGTGCAAACACTAGCAAACATGAAACAATATTCAATAATTTTGTCGATCGAATATGTATGAAATAAAACCTTTGTCCAACAAAGAGACATACTTTTGATCATGCTAGATTACGTAATTCCCAACATGATCATCATTATGGGCCTAACAAGTCTCTAGTCCTTTTCATCAATGGACCTTGCCATGGTTGAATCCTAGAACTGTTCTTGGCTTTTAAGTCCTTATTCACTTTCTGCAAACCACCCGCAGATTAGTGACAGGAACGGTATCAAATACCAAATAGAGTAAAAGTGATCATGTCAATACTCAATATCAAATTTTACCTACATTGGAGAGGGGTTTAGGATACTCCCTTTTCCAATGGCCCTCTTTACGGCAGTGAATGCTTACGTTCTTAGAAATCTATAAACTTGACTGCTTGAACCTTTTGCTCTTTCCTCTACCTCCACCTTGTGTTGTAAAGGAACAGCACTTGAAGTGCTTAATAGTTGATGTCACCTTACACTTCTTCCTCTTTTGGCGTCTGGCACCATTGCCTTTCGCTATGGAGGTTGAAGCCTCTCCTACTAGTACCGACGACGCAGATTTTGCAATCGTTGCCTCGTACTAGGCCAACATAATTACCAACCTATGAAGATCTTTTCTAAGCTCGTTCATGTTTGATAATTAATGGTTCGTAGGAGGAAGGAAGAGACTGAAGGATCATGTCAATGTATGTCTCTATTTCAAGACTAACGTGGAGATCTTTTGAGCTTCTCCACTAGGGATTGCATCATCATTCCATGTTCTTTGTACAGATATCCCCTCCGTCATCTTAGCTTCAAAAATGCCTTCGTTGCATTTTACCCTACATGCTGGTCCGGGACCATATAGACATGATGCAAACGAAGCATAGTTTGAGCCAACATCATTACATCCTACTTGCTGGTGGTCGTCCTTCAACTTTTGAATGCCAAGCATTGCTTTTGTTGTCGACCCCTTCGGCAAGGGTTGAGGAACGTCCTCATCCGGTATATGAGTTAAAGTTCTGGAAATCTAAGACCATCTTAAGATTTCGCAATCAATTCGTGTAATTGGTTCCCTTTTAATAAGCCTCTTAGTAATGTCTTTGGTGGATTCTTAGACATTCACAATATATATAAAGCAGAAAATAATAAGTAGAATGAAGTTTGGTTAAGTCTCGGTCTTTAGCCCTTAACCCCTCCCACTATTTCTACGAAAATACGGCACTCTCAAACGTTGTTTTCAGGAAATAGTGGGCTCGGGATCTACAGCGATCTCCCCATACCCCGCTTTTACGATTCGCATGGGAAAAGAACCCGTGGGAGGTATTCCATACCATTCTCGTTCCACGAGATTCCCAAGATAATTGCCTCACCCTTTCACGTGATCCCGAGGACTCCAAGCAAATCACGTTATTCGGGCGTTAGACCTGACCCATCAACCGATTCATTACCTCCACGACTCGTGAGACAGGTAACAGCAGTCTACTCCTCGTTCATGACAAAGTGCAGCTTCTTTTAAGAACGATAGTCGTGCCACGACTCGTGAGACCATGCTATTGACCTAAAAAATCTTCCTCACTTTGCCATGGATGGAAAGCTTGGACAGACTCCTAGAGTCCTAGTCCATTTATTAAGGGTCTATATTTAGCTTGGTTCAACCAAGTGAGAGTTTTGATAGAACGAGACCTCATCACATATTAAGTGCATTGCATGCGTTATAGCAAAAATATTCTAAGCATGAATGTAAATATACATGACGATATAGAATAATCATAAGCATATATAACGCATCGCATGCAAAATAAAGCCTAGCACGCCCCTGTAGGGTGATCACAAGCCCAAACCTATACGACCCACTGAGCCCGCAGTGGATCTATGGTCAATCTAAGGGTAGGCCTTATGCTATTACAAGGTTTAATAACCCATTACACGCAATGGGCCTTGTAAGTCCTCTTTATCTTCTTGGGCTCTCCATCGTGGGCCTACACCGGGCTTCTTCTCCATGGATCCTCCGTGGGCCATTTGATGGCTACCTCCATGGGCCTCCAACACCTTGGGCTTGTCTTCTCTTGCAGATTTTATTTACAAAAAATAAAACCTCACCCCTAATTCTACTCTCATTACATCATAAAATAAGAAACCCCAATTAAACATTTGGGGGGAGTACATTAGGTTGGAGAGAGAAAGCCTTACTATTCCAAGGAAACTAGAAGAGAGAGAGAGAGAGAGAAGAAAATAAAGAGGCACACAGGCCACAACCCAACAAATGAATATAAATAAACCATACATGCGGTCTAGGGGCTTTGTAATCATCCTTCGTCAATCCAATTAACACAAATAGCACAAATACATATCTCACGTAAACATATGCTATACAAACATCCATGATATTCTATACCATGAAATAAATGCAGAAATTACATGTAAAATATTCATACCAAACATTGGATAATGGTGCAACCTATGCACAATGATTTTTGTTGGAAAATCCTTTTCCATAATTAACAAGACAATATTAATTCTAGGAAATAAACAATTTCAACCAAAATTAACATGCCCCAAGTTAATTAATTCAGAAAAGTTCCCAGAATAATACAGAAAAATCAGATTTTCTGAAAACGCATGAAAACAACGAAAAAACCGAAAAAACAGTCCAAGACGGTCGGCTAGGCGCGCACTCTGCACAAGACGTGTCCCTGCGCGCGCACGGGCCCTCGCCCGCGCGCGCAGGTGCTGTCCTCGCCCAGCTGCTGCGCAGCGGCGCGCATACGCAGTGCAGTGCACACGCCTGCGCGCACGGGCCCTCGCCCCCGCGCGCGCAGGCGCGCTCCTGCTACCTGTCGTGCGGTCTCCCTGCCGACCACCACCGTTTTTCATGTTTAAATTTTTTCTTGCAATTAATTTTCTAAAACACAAAAACCAATAATTCAAGAATATGCCCATATATTCAAGAATTCCAAAATCCAATATTTGTGCAATATTAATACATGTCAAGATCTACTCATGCTCATGCCATAAAATAACCATGATGTCCAACATCATAAAACGTAGAAATTAATGTGAAATTTCACATTTAAATCTTGATCATTGGTGCAACAATTGCAAGAATAAATCTTGTTAGGAAACCCTTTCCTCATCAACCAAGCAATATTTATTTTAGGAAATTTTAAATCTCAAAAATAAATATTCTAAGATAACGGGTTCAGAATAATGCAGAAAATATCATAAAAATAATTCAGTAAAAATAGTTTTCAAAAACGAGCCAAAAACAGGAGAGAAACGGAAAACAGCACAGCCGGTCGGCCAGGCGCGCGCGCAGGCACCTTTGCCGACGTGCGCAGCGGGCGTCCAGCACAGACGGCCGCACCTGCCGTGCGCGCGCAGGCCCCTGCCTGCACGCGCGCCTGGCCGTGCCCCTGTGCGCGTGGCCAGCGTGCTGCTGCTGCCGGTTCGCCTTCCACTCTTTTTCGACTTTTCATGCCTTTTTCTGAACCACAAGATAAATTCAACCCAAGAACATGTAAATACATATTCAAGAAAACCAAGATCTAAAATCCCATGCAAAATTAAACGCTAATCAAGATCTACGCTAAACATGCTATAAACGTAAATTGAAACACGTTTATCATGCGTAAACGCACATAGCACACAGAATTCTAGGCCTATACACTGAACCGGGCTCTGATACCACTGAAACGTTATGTGGATCGGCCCGGGAGATGAACGTGAATAGCGGAAGTGCGAAAGATTGCATAATAAAAATTGCAAAGCATAATTAAATGGAATTTGAAGCATGCATCATATACATAACCGGATCAAGGGGTGTGCCCTTGATTCTCCCGGGGCATTCGGTGTATCTCATATTCAATAAAACACAATAAGGAAGCCATAGAATTGAAATCATAAAACGTAATTAAAGAACCTACCCGGTTGTAGTTTTGTCTTTGTTCGGGTACATGCATTGTTCCCCGTTTTGCACCAAGATCTCAAGAAAGAGACCCTCTAAATTATCTCACTCGCTACACCGGAAAGCAAAGAACCCTTGTGCTAGCAAGAAATTATTTGGGGAGAAGAGACATCGATACACGCTATCAATTAACGCAATCGACGTCTCTTACGTTCTAACTTGAATAAATCAAGAAGAACAAAGTAGAAATCTTGGAGAGTGTATGAGGGAGATGGACGAAAAAGAGAGAGAGCATGATGAGATGAGAGTTGTAGAGATTAGTAGGCGTGTGTGTGTGTGTGTGTGTGTGTTTTGAGTATTTATAGAAAATAGAACTTCCTATTCCTACTCAACTTCTTCTAAAGAGGCACACTTGACTAGGATTTTGACCTAGTCAAATCCTAATCAATCTAGGCTTTGATTAAGTCAAATTAATCATGGCCCTTCATCTCATCAATCCCTTGATCAAATCTTTTCCATCCATTTTGATGGGCTTTATGGAATGGGCCTATTTAATTCTAAATTAAATAGTCTCATGGACTTTATATTAAATCCTCTTTTAATATACCAAGCCCATTAATTAATTCATCCTTTTAGTCTAATTAAAAGGGAAGCCCATGCATTATAAAATCCATAAATCTAATTTATGAACTCAAGCCGATTATTCCAAATAATCCATCGAGGCTTGAATCTCCAAGAAGTATAATTTAATTCCATTAAATTAAACCTTCTCCCAGAATTAATTCCAAATTAATTCCCTTTCATATGGTGTAGCGGGTGTGACTCTTTAGGTTCACCTTTCAGCTAGACTTGGACCTACTTCTTGTTATTTCATAACCAAAGTAGTCTGTTACCATGGGTGACCATCTAGCAACGATCCATGGCACTAGAGACTAGGTGAATATTGGTGTGAACATTTAGGCTCCGAGTTACATGCAGGTACGGTCCTACCGTCGCTCGATATGTACGGGTACGGTCCTACTGTCGCCTGTCTCCCGGCCTTTAGTCTGGGGCATGGAATTAGGATGTCGGTTCCCATCCTTGACTTAGGCATCTATGCTTAATGCTCGAGATAGGTTTAACTCTATGCAGGAAATCCTTTCCCACTAGATCAAGTGCTATGGCCATAAACTTTGTGAGTCTAAACCATCTCAGAGCGCATAGGAGATCTCGCTGTCATATCCTTTGACAGGGGACAGATGCTATCTTGGAATACACCATTCTTACATACTCCGACTGCACTGGACAAGGCTTATGATGACCATGTGATATAACTCAGTCAAATTTCACCAGATCCAAGATACAGCCTCAGTATGTAGGGGACTGTCGTGATCCTCAAGTCCGAGGACTAATCCCGTACTATCGGAACTGGGAATACGAGTCATACCGACCAAGCCCGAGTGGCTTCCATATGACGATTCCCGCGAGTCACCTCAGTTAGCAGCCACCTAGCTGGCTGACCCACTAACACTGCATGGACGAGCCTCATCACTTGTCGATGAAATGTAACTGCAGATGCTTAGTACAACTCTCAAATGGATTCTCGATGCCCTGTCTCGAGATTCCTTTGACTTGGAGTATTTCATACCGATTCGGCGAAACTGATTTCATGAACCTACCTCCAAGCGCAGTTCCAATTTCCCGAAATGTTATTTCAGTCTGTGGGCATTTGTTGTGACATCGAAACGATGCAAGCAGTAAGCACAACAAACTTAGGCCTATGAATCCTTACTACATTCACTAACATAATATTACTTGTTCAAAGATTGACGAATGGTTCTCAGAACAACCAATACCATTGACGTTCTGGTCACCTATTCTAACAATATTTCATATGGTGTTTGGGTCAATACGCTGGTTGGCGCCAAATTTAACAACTTGGCTGCAGTCTCTAATGCGTAGCCCCAAAAGGACAAGGGCAATTTGGTAAAACTCATCATGGATCGAACCATGTCCAACAGGGTTCGATTCCTCCTTTCAGAGACCCCATTTAACTGTGGTGTCCCTGGAGGTGTCCATTCAGTGATTATACCGTTTTCTTTAAGATAATTAAGAAACTCAGTACTAAGGTACTCTCCGCCTCGGTCTGACCGCAGGACTTTAATTTTGTAGCCGGTTTGGTTCTCAACTTCAAGTCTGAATTGTTTAAACCTCTCAAGAGCTTCAGACTTATACCTCATCAGGTATACGTAACCATACCGTGTATGATCATCGGTGAAGGTTATGAAGTAGGAGAATCCACCTCGGGCTTGCGTCCTTAGTGGTCCACATACATCTATATGGACCAAGTCCAACAGACCTGTGGCAAGCCTGCTTTGTCCTACAAAAGGCTTCTTGGTCACTTTCCCTCTGAGACAGGATTCGCAAGTAGGTAGCTCACTCAAGTCCCCTACCTCTAGGTTCTTTGAGTCTACTAATTTCTTCATCCTATCTTGGGAAATGTGACCTAGCCTCGCGTGCCACAGTTGTGCATTCCTGTTATTATCTATTTTACATTTGTGTTGAGCGTTTAGAACGAAGTTCGTTTGTTGTAAGATATAGAGACCGTTATTAAGCGTACCAAGCAGATGAGCAATACCACACCTCATCAAATAAAAGCAATTTTTATTGATCATAAACTCATATCCACTATTGTCTAACAACGGAATGGAAATTATGTTTCTAATCATGCTAGGTACATAATAAATTTGCTCTAATTCTATACTAATGCTATCACTAACTACTAGAGTGGCGGATCCTACTGCTTCTGCCGAGATGGCCTTGCCATTCCCAAGCTTTAGGATCATATCCCCGCTACTCAGTTTTCTGCTTCTTTTCAGCACCTACAAATCATTGCAAATGTGAGCTCCACAGCCGGTATCTAATACCCAAGAGGCAGTGTTAGTAACCATATTAACCTCAATTACAAAGATAACATGTTTGGAGAGGAGTTTGGGGCAATCCCCCTTCCAATGCCCTTTCTCACGGCAATTGATACATATGTCATATGCCCTCGACTGTTGCTTTGAGTCAACCTTCCCTTTTCCTTTGCCTTTCCCCACTTTGGCAATGGGAACACTCTTAGTGTTGGTAGCTGCTTTGACGGCTTTTCCCCTTCCCTTCTTCCTTTCCCAACGTCCGGCACCCTTGCCTTTCGTGTTGGAAGTCAAAACATCTCCAAACAATACTGACGACGTAGACTTTTTGGTCGTTGCCTCATATTGCACCAACATATTGATTAACTCATGAATACCCTTCTCAAGTATGTTCATGTTGTAGTTAACAATGAATTGGTCGAAGGAGGGTGGGAGAGACTGAAGGATCACATCTATGTACGTCTCGTTATCGAGCCCTGCCTTGAGGTCCTCGAGCTTTTCAACCAAGGTAAGCATCTTGACCCCATGCTCTTATACAGAGGACCCTTCGGTCATTTTAGTTCCAAAGAACGCCTTCGGACCGACATACCTAGTATGTCGGTCCGGGACTGCGTAGCAATCCTTCAGGTGAGCCATAATGGAAGGGACATCGTCTAACCTTTCATACTCCTTCTGAATCTCATTCGTCATAGAGGCAAGTATGATGCTACGGACTTTTCGATTATCCTTATGCCAAGTCTCGAATGTCTCACATTCTTCTGGCGTGGATCCTTCCGGCAAAGTCCTAGGGAACGGCTCATCCATGACGTAGCCTTGGTTCTCGTAATCTAGGACTATCCTCAGATTGCGTACCAGTTGTTGTAATTGGTTCCATTAAACTTGTTGGTCTCAAGTATGGTTGATAATGGGTTCTTAGACATTTTTAAATCTACATTTAAAAGAACAGAACTACGATCAACAGAATTTTAAAATATGGAAGTTTTAATAAATGATTAAACGCTTGGACTTTAGTCATTTAATGCTCCCACTATTTATACGGAAACACGATACTCTCAAACGTTGTTTTCGGGAAACACCCTTTCCTAGTGGGCTTGGGATCCACAGCGATTTCCCCCATACCCCGCTTTTACGATTCGCATGGGAAGAATCCTGTGGGAGGTATACCATACCATTCTTGTTCCACGAGATTCCCAAGATTGCCTCACCCTTTCACGTGATCCCGAGAACTCCAAGCGAATCATGTTATTTGGGTGTTAGACCCGACCCAATCAACTGAACCATAGACCCACTGCTACCTCCACGACTCGTGAGACAAGTAACAGCAGTCTACTTTTCGTTCATGACATAGTGCAGCTTCTTTTAAGCACGATAGTCGTACCACGACTCGTGAGACCACGCTGTCGACCTAAATCAGCTTCCTCACTATGCCATGGATTGAAAGGCATGGATGAACTCCTAGAGTCCATGTCCATTTTCAAGGGTCTAATATTTTGAACTTTGGTCCAACCAAGTGAGAGTTGTAAATGACCGAGATTTCATACATATATACACATTCATCCATAATGCGTAATTTAAAGTTTGCATCCCATAGCAGTAATATGATAAACAAACCATTCATTCACCATAAAAGCCACATGCAAAATTAAAGCCTAGCACGCCCCTGTTGGATGATCACGAGCCCGAATCCTATGCGGCCCATTGAGCCCGCAGTGGATCTATGGTCAATCTAGGGTTGGTCCTACAGTATTACATTTAATAGCAACCCGGTCAACATGCTGATGGGCCTTGGTCTCTTTTCTCTTTCAAAATCTCCATGGAAACGCCTTGGATCCTCCATTCTGGGCTCTCCATGTGGACCATCCTTCATCTCCACCAAATACATAAAATAAAAAAAATCCTCACTCCTATACTACTCTCATTACATATGTAAAAAAAAAAACCCCAGCGAAAACCCGGGGGGAGTACAATAGGAGGGAGATAGAATGTCTTATTATTCTAAGGCAACTAGAAAAGGAGAAGGAGAAAGCAAAAGAGGCACACATGCCCAACACAAAATAAACCATACATTCGGTCTAGGGCTCGTGATCATCCGTTCTCAATAAACGCACATAATTACATGATTTCCGATCACATAACATATGCATATAATCAATGATATCCAATCACATCATCCCATGATAAAGAAACGAGTTATGTATGAAAAACATGGTACAACGTTGCCAATAACCTTTCTCGTTTAGGAAGACCCTTCCTCATTATTTGAAGGTGAGTAATACCCCAGGATTCCAAATCCAATACACCAACCTCCCAAATAATGTTCTTTAAGAAAATATGAAAAATTAAATAAAACTAATTTTCAGAATTATCCAAAAAAAATTAAATAGCCAAGAAAACATAAACATTAACCGACCGCCGCCACCGGTGGCGTTCTGCCGGCGAACACAGGCCAGCAGGCCCAGCCTGTTGTCCTTGTGCGCGCGCAGGGCATGCCTAACCAGGAACGCGCGCGCAGGCCCCTGCCTGCTCGCGCGCGCGCCTGGTCGACTGTGCTGCGCACGCTGGCGCGCGCCTGTCGGGCTGTCGCACGAAGGCACCTCTGCCCGTGCGCGCCATCCTGTCGCACCGCCTGCGTGCGCATCCTGCGCGCAATCCACCCGCGCGCATGCGCATCGGGCACGCCTGCCGGGCACACGCGCGCGCCTGGCAACGCTGCCTCATGCGCGTATACGCGTGCGGCCTCCCTGACCGTGCACCGGCCGCGCAGGCGCCTCGACGCACTGGCCTAGTGCGCGCGCACAGGCTTCCCTGCACGCATGCCGGCCGGATCCGCGCGCGCTGTGCGCACTTTGGCGGGGCTGCCGCGCGCAGGCTCCTCTGCCTGCGCGCTCCTCGCCTGATCGCATAGCGTGCGCGGTCAACCGTCGGCTGGCCGTGTATGCCGTTTTCCTCTGTTTTATTTTCTTGCCCCCCCCCCCCCAGTTTCCCAAGAAAAAGAAGAAACCAACAGCACCAAAATTGATACATGATTTAAAAAAGCAAGAAAACGACATGCTTGATAATTAAAACATCAAGATTTAAATAGATCATGCCGTACACATTTTCATGCTTTAAACGCACACAAAACCCTAGGCCTATACACCGAACCGAGCTCTGATACCACTGAAAGCCTAGCAAAGGCATGTGGATCGTCCCGGGAGTAGCGCGAATGCGGAAGCGCGGTATAATTAAAATTTGCAAGAATTGTAGCATGCATAAACAAAATAAAATAAACATGTTCAAGGGGTATTCCCTTGAATCTCTCGGGCGTTTAGTGTATCTCATGAATAATAAGACATACAAAATTTCATGGACGCCATAGGGTTTAAAGAAAAGGAGCGAAAACTAAATCGGAAACCTACCGATTGTCGTTTTCATCTTCGAACCGCTGCTCGTGTTGTTCCCCGTTTTGCTCCAAGATCTCGAATTGAGACCCTCTAATTCGTACACGCAATCTGCCCACGTATCTTGCTCCTCGGGCTAGTGATAGAACAAGTGTATATTGAAAGATTATTGTGGATCGTCCCGGGAAAAGCGCGAATACGGAAGCGCGGTATAATTAAAAATAAATGCGGAATTTAAACATGCTTTTAAATTAAAAAACGTTTCAAAGGGTGTGCCTTTGAAATTTCCCGGGCGTTCGGTGTATCTCATGAACGAATAACATAAAATAAATCATGGAGGCCATAGGGTTGAAAATTAAAGAGGGACGAAAATTTAAAACGAGACCTACCCGTTGTCGTTTTCGTCTTCAACGGCTACACGCGTTGTTCCCCGTTTTGCACCAAGATCCCGTCCTTGAGACCTCTAATTCGTGACACACGATCCACCCACGTATCTTGCACGTCGTGCTAGCAACGAACAAGTGTATAATTTTGGAGTGGATGAATCAATAACACATTATCAATTAATGGTATTGATTCATCAAGTTCTTGATGTTCCAAGAACAAAAAGAACTAAGAAAAAATATTTTCTTGAGAGAGAGAGGGGCGGACGAGAGAGATGGGAGAGAGAGAAACCGAGTGTGTGTGTGTTGGTGTGTGTGTTGGAGTTTCATCATCATGTAAATTGTAGGATGCTAGGGGTTTATATAGAAGAGGAGTTTAATCCTCTTTAAACTCCTCTTTCAAGAACTCTAGTTTGAATAGGATTTTGACCAAGTCAAAGTCCTAGTCAAAGTAGTGTTTTGACCTAGTCAAAACGATCCTAGCCATCCATCTCTCCCATTGATCTCAACCGTTGATTTAATTTAATTTAATGGAATATTTAAAACCTATTTAAATATTTCCAAGAGGCTAAAATAAATATAAATATTATTTAAGCCCATTAAATAAATCCCTTTGATAAATCCAATTTATCAATTTAATTCCTTCTATCAAATAGAAAGAATTATTTCTCCAAGAAAAATAAAGGTCCCGATTAAATCTAATTTAATCATTCCTTCACTCCAATATTTAATTCCAAATTAAATATTTAATTGTGTGTAGATAGTGTGTGACTCTTTAGGTTCACCATTCAGCTAGACTTGGTCGGATTCCTAGAATCCGTCCGTTACCATGGGTGGCCATCTAGCAACGGTCCATGGCACTAGAGACTAGGTGAAATATTCAGGGATGAACATTTAGGCTCTAACAGTACGCTTGTCCTTCTGTCTTCGGTCTCATCACTTAGTGTCTAGGGCACGGATAACGCAGGCACCCATCTTGGACCTAAGTGTCGGTCTGTCCTCACTAAACGCCGCAAGGGAAACCTTCCCTTCTGTTCAGTCACTGTGGCCACAGTTTTAGGGACAAGACCTAGAGCATACATGAGACTCAACTGTCAAAACCTATTGACAGGAGACAGATCCTTTCTTGGAAACTACTGTCACTTTGTACACCAGGACTGCACTAGACATGGCTTATGACTACCAAAGAGAATTCTGGCAATCTCTCACCATATCTAAGATACAGTTCTGATGTACAGGTAAACTCAGTAATTCCTCAAGTCAAAGGACTTGACCTGTACCGTTGGAACCGGGAATACTCGTCATACCTTGCAGACCATACTCAAGGTCCTCCGTAAGACGGTTCCCACGAGTCACCTCAGTCAGCTGCGTCCTAGCAGGCTAACCCACTAACACTGCTTAGACGATCCTCGTCACCCGTCGATGAAACACGACAGCAGATGCTTAGTGCAAGTCTCAAATGGAATCCCGGTACCCATTTTCGGGATTCCTTGACTTGGAGATTTCCGGACTGATTCGGGAAGACTGATTTCATGGACCTACCTCCAAGCGTAGTCCCAGTCCCCGAAATCGAATCTCAGTCCGTGGGCTCTGTTTGCGTAGTGAACAGATATGGAAAAATAGGTGCAAGTGAACACAAACAAAGTAATGCCAAATGAAAATTCACTTCTTTATTCATTAATGATTTATCAAAACACCTATAATTGTCTAGACATAGGTTACATATACCCGCCAAAATTGGCTTACATGGTCACCTATTCTAACAATCTCCCACTTGACCTTTAAAGCCAATCACCCATATGCCTAATCCCCATCTTCTCAAGATGTTGCGTATGAGCACTTTGCGACAAAGGCTTTGTCAGCGGGTCTGCTGTGTTGTCTGCTGAGTTGACTCGGTCCATCCGGACGTCACCTCTTCCTACCATTTCTCTAAGAAGATGGTAGCGTCTAAGAATGTGTTTGGAACGGTGGTGAGATCTCGGTTCCTTCGCTTGCGCTATTGCACCGTTGTTATCACAGAAGATGACAACGGGCTCGGCGATGCTAGGCACCACACCCAACTCTTGGATGTAGTTTCTCATCCAAACCGCTTCCTTGGCAGCTTCTGAAGCTGCTATGTATTCAGCCTCAGTGGTGGAGTCAGCAGTGGTTGCTTGCTTGGAACTTTTCCAAGCCACTACTCCTCCGTTGAGCTTCAATACATACCCCGATTGAGACTTGGCATCATCGTCATCAGACTGGAAGCTGGCGTCGCTAAAGCCTTCCAGAATTAGTTTTCCATTGCCATAAACTAAGAACATTTCCTTAGTCCTCCTTAGGTACTTAAGGATGCCCTTAACTGCATTCCAATGTGCCTCTCCTGCACAGGACTGATATCTGCTAGTCACGCTCAAAGCGTATGCAATGTCAGGCCTGGTGCAGTGGACCGTATATTGGATGCTACCTACGGCAGAAGCATAGGGGATGACTTTCATCTTTTCAAGTTCCTCATCAGTCTGCGGGGACTGTTTCTTGGACAACTTGATCCCATGCCTCATAGGAAGGAACCCTCGTTTGGAGTTGTCCATTCGATATCTCTTTAGGACTTTCTCCATATACGAGTTTTGGGTGAGCCCTAACATCCTTTTAGATCTGTCCCTGACAATCTGGATGCCTAGGATGTAGGATGCTTCACCCAAGTCCTTCATGGAAAACTTGGTTGACAGCCATGCTTTCGTGTTTCCTAACATTCTGACGTCATTTCCAATGAGCAGAATGTCATCCACGTAAAGCACTAGGAACACTATAGAGCTCCCACTGACCTTCTTGTATACACAAGGGTCGGATTCGTTTTTGATGAAGTCATAACCCCGTATTACCTCATCAAATCGAATGTTCCAACTCCGGGAAGCTTGTTTGAGGCCATAGATGGACTTCTGGAGACGACAGACCTTCTGTTCTTCTCCAGCGACCGTGAAACCCTCCGGCTGATCCATATAGATCTCTTCTTCAACGAAACCGTTGAGGAAGGCCGTTTTTGAAAGATTATTGTGGATCGTCCCGGGAAAAGCGCGAATGCGGAAGCGCGGTATAATTAAAAATAAATGCGGAATTTAAACATGCTTTTAAATTAAAACACGTTTCAAAGGGTGTGCCTTTGAAATTTCCCGGGCGTTCGGTGTATCTCATGAACGAATAACATAAAATAAATCATGGAGGCCATAGGGTTGAAAATTAAAGAGGGACGAAAATTTAAAACGAGACCTACCCGTTGTCGTTTTCGTCTTCAACGGCTACACGCGTTGTTCCCCGTTTTGCACCAAGATCCCGTCCTTGAGACCCTCTAATTCGTGACACACGATCCACCCACGTATCTTGCACGTCGTGCTAGCAACGAACAAGTGTATAATTTTGGAGTGGATGAATCAATAACACATTATCAATTAATGGTATTGATTCATCAAGTTCTTGATGTTCCAAGAACAAAAAGAACTAAGAAAAAATATTTTCTTGAGAGAGAGAGGGGCGGACGAGAGAGATGGGAGAGAGAGAAACCGAGTGTGTGTGTGTGTTGGTGTGTGTGTTGGAGTTTCATCATCATGTAAATTGTAGGATGCTAGGGGTTTATATAGAAGAGGAGTTTAATCCTCTTTAAACTCCTCTTTCAAGAACTCTAGTTTGAATAGGATTTTGACCAAGTCAAAGTCCTAGTCAAAGTAGTGTTTTGACCTAGTCAAAACGATCCTAGCCATCCATCTGTCCCATTGATCTCAACCGTTGATTTAATTTAATTTAATGGAATATTTAAAAACCTATTTAAATATTTCCAAGAGGCTAAAATAAATATAAATATTATTTAAGCCCATTAAATAAATCCCTTTGATAAATCCAATTTATCAATTTAATTCCTTCTATCAAATAGAAAGAATTATTTCTCCAAGAAAAATAAAGGTCCCGATTAAATCTAATTTAATCATTCCTTCACTCCAATATTTAATTCCAAATTAAATATTTAATTGTGTGTGGATAGTGTGTGACTCTTTAGGTTCACCATTCAGCTAGACTTGGTCGGATTCCTAGAATCCGTCCGTTACCATGGGTGGCCATCTAGCAACGGTCCATGGCACTAGAGACTAGGTGAAATATTCAGGGATGAACATTTAGGCTCTAACAGTACGCTTGTCCTTCTGTCTTCGGTCTCATCACTTAGTGTCTAGGGCACGGATAACGCAGGCACCCATCTTGGACCTAAGTGTCGGTCTGTCCTCACTAAACGCCGCAAGGGAAACCTTCCCTTCTGTTCAGTCACTGTGGCCACAGTTTTAGGGACAAGACCTAGAGCATACATGAGACTCAACTGTCAAAACCTATTGACAGGAGACAGATCCTTTCTTGGAAACTACTGTCACTTTGTACACCAGGACTGCACTAGACATGGCTTATGACTACCAAAGAGAATTCTGGCAATCTCTCACCATATCTAAGATACAGTTCTGATGTACAGGTAAACTCAGTAATTCCTCAAGTCAAAGGACTTGACCTGTACCGTTGGAACCGGGAATACTCGTCATACCTTGCAGACCATACTCAAGGTCCTCCGTAAGACGGTTCCCACGAGTCACCTCAGTCAGCTGCGTCCTAGCAGGCTAACCCACTAACACTGCTTAGACGATCCTCGTCACCCGTCGATGAAACACGACAGCAGATGCTTAGTGCAAGTCTCAAATGGAATCCCGGTACCCATTTTCGGGATTCCTTGACTTGGAGATTTCCGGACTGATTCGGGAAGACTGATTTCATGGACCTACCTCCAAGCGTAGTCCCAGTCCCCGAAATCGAATCTCAGTCCGTGGGCTCTGTTTGCGTAGTGAACAGATATGGAAAAATAGGTGCAAGTGAACACAAACAAAGTAATGCCAAATGAAAATTCACTTCTTTATTCATTAATGATTTATCAAAACACCTATAATTGTCTAGACATAGGTTACATATACCCGCCAAAATTGGCTTACATGGTCACCTATTCTAACAATCTCCCACTTGACCTTTAAAGCCAATCACCCATATGCCTAATCCCCATCTTCTCAAGATGTTGCGTATGAGCACTTTGCGACAAAGGCTTTGTCAGCGGGTCTGCTGTGTTGTCTGCTGAGTTGACTCGGTCCATCCGGACGTCACCTCTTCCTACCATTTCTCTAAGAAGATGGTAGCGTCTAAGAATGTGTTTGGAACGGTGGTGAGATCTCGGTTCCTTCGCTTGCGCTATTGCACCGTTGTTATCACAGAAGATGACAACGGGCTCGGCGATGCTAGGCACCACACCCAACTCTTGGATGTAGTTTCTCATCCAAACCGCTTCCTTGGCAGCTTCTGAAGCTGCTATGTATTCAGCCTCAGTGGTGGAGTCAGCAGTGGTTGCTTGCTTGGAACTTTTCCAAGCCACTACTCCTCCGTTGAGCTTGAATACATACCCCGATTGAGACTTGGCATCATCGTCATCAGACTGGAAGCTGGCGTCGCTAAAGCCTTCCAGAATTAGTTTTCCATTGCCATAAACTAAGAACATTTCCTTAGTCCTCCTTAGGTACTTAAGGATGCCCTTAACTGCATTCCAATGTGCCTCTCCTGCACAGGACTGATATCTGCTAGTCACGCTCAAAGCGTATGCAATGTCAGGCCTGGTGCAGTGGACCGTATATTGGATGCTACCTACGGCAGAAGCATAGGGGATGACTTTCATCTTTTCAAGTTCCTCATCAGTCTGCGGGGACTGTTTCTTGGACAACTTGATCCCATGCCTCATAGGAAGGAACCCTCGTTTGGAGTTGTCCATTCGATATCTCTTTAGGACTTTCTCCATATACGAGTTTTGGGTGAGCCCTAACATCCTTTTAGATCTGTCCCTGACAATCTGGATGCCTAGGATGTAGGATGCTTCACCCAAGTCCTTCATGGAAAACTTGGTTGACAGCCATGCTTTCGTGTTTCCTAACATTCTGACGTCATTTCCAATGAGCAGAATGTCATCCACGTAAAGCACTAGGAACACTATAGAGCTCCCACTGACCTTCTTGTATACACAAGGGTCGGATTCGTTTTTTGATGAAGTCATAACCCCGTATTACCTCATCAAATCGAATGTTCCAACTCCGGGAAGCTTGTTTGAGGCCATAGATGGACTTCTGGAGACGACAGACCTTCTGTTCTTCTCCAGCGACCGTGAAACCCTCCGGCTGATCCATATAGATCTCTTCTTCAACGAAACCGTTGAGGAAGGCCGTTTTTGAAAGATTATTGTGGATCGTCCCGGGAAAAGCGCGAATGCGGAAGCGCGGTATAATTAAAAATAAATGCGGAATTTAAACATGCTTTTAAATTAAAACACGTTTCAAAGGGTGTGCCTTTGAAATTTCCCGGGCGTTCGGTGTATCTCATGAACGAATAACATAAAATAAATCATGGAGGCCATAGGGTTGAAAATTAAAGAGGGACGAAAATTTAAAACGAGACCTACCCGTTGTCGTTTTCGTCTTCAACGGCTACACGCGTTGTTCCCCGTTTTGCACCAAGATCCCGTCCTTGAGACCCTCTAATTCGTGACACACGATCCACCCACGTATCTTGCACGTCGTGCTAGCAACGAACAAGTGTATAATTTTGGAGTGGATGAATCAATAACACATTATCAATTAATGGTATTGATTCATCAAGTTCTTGATGTTCCAAGAACAAAAAGAACTAAGAAAAAATATTTTCTTGAGAGAGAGAGGGGCGGACGAGAGAGATGGGAGAGAGAGAAACCGAGTGTGTGTGTGTTGGTGTGTGTGTTGGAGTTTCATCATCATGTAAATTGTAGGATGCTAGGGGTTTATATAGAAGAGGAGTTTAATCCTCTTTAAACTCCTCTTTCAAGAACTCTAGTTTGAATAGGATTTTGACCAAGTCAAAGTCCTAGTCAAAGTAGTGTTTTGACCTAGTCAAAACGATCCTAGCCATCCATCTGTCCCATTGATCTCAACCGTTGATTTAATTTAATTTAATGGAATATTTAAAACCTATTTAAATATTTCCAAGAGGCTAAAATAAATATAAATATTATTTAAGCCCATTAAATAAATCCCTTTGATAAATCCAATTTATCAATTTAATTCCTTCTATCAAATAGAAAGAATTATTTCTGCAAGAAAAATAAAGGTCCCGATTAAATCTAATTTAATCATTCCTTCACTCCAATATTTAATTCCAAATTAAATATTTAATTGTGTGTGGATAGTGTGTGACTCTTTAGGTTCACCATTCAGCTAGACTTGGTCGGATTCCTAGAATCCGTCCGTTACCATGGGTGGCCATCTAGCAACGGTCCATGGCACTAGAGACTAGGTGAAATATTCAGGGATGAACATTTAGGCTCTAACAGTACGCTTGTCCTTCTGTCTTCGGTCTCATCACTTAGTGTCTAGGGCACGGATAACGCAGGCACCCATCTTGGACCTAAGTGTCGGTCTGTCCTCACTAAACGCCGCAAGGGAAACCTTCCCTTCTGTTCAGTCACTGTGGCCACAGTTTTAGGGACAAGACCTAGAGCATACATGAGACTCAACTGTCAAAACCTATTGACAGGAGACAGATCCTTTCTTGGAAACTACTGTCACTTTGTACACCAGGACTGCACTAGACATGGCTTATGACTACCAAAGAGAATTCTGGCAATCTCTCACCATATCTAAGATACAGTTCTGATGTACAGGTAAACTCAGTAATTCCTCAAGTCAAAGGACTTGACCTGTACCGTTGGAACCGGGAATACTCGTCATACCTTGCAGACCATACTCAAGGTCCTCCGTAAGACGGTTCCCACGAGTCACCTCAGTCAGCTGCGTCCTAGCAGGCTAACCCACTAACACTGCTTAGACGATCCTCGTCACCCGTCGATGAAACACGACAGCAGATGCTTAGTGCAAGTCTCAAATGGAATCCCGGTACCCATTTTCGGGGATTCCTTGACTTGGAGATTTCCGGACTGATTCGGGAAGACTGATTTCATGGACCTACCTCCAAGCGTAGTCCCAGTCCCCGAAATCGAATCTCAGTCCGTGGGCTCTGTTTGCGTAGTGAACAGATATGGAAAAATAGGTGCAAGTGAACACAAACAAAGTAATGCCAAATGAAAATTCACTTCTTTATTCATTAATGATTTATCAAAACACCTATAATTGTCTAGACATAGGTTACATATACCCGCCAAAATTGGCTTACATGGTCACCTATTCTAACAATCTCCCACTTGACCTTTAAAGCCAATCACCCATATGCCTAATCCCCATCTTCTCAAGATGTTGCGTATGAGCACTTTGCGACAAAGGCTTTGTCAGCGGTCTGCTGTGTTGTCTGCTGAGTTGACTCGGTCCATCCGGACGTCACCTCTTCCTACCATTTCTCTAAGAAGATGGTAGCGTCTAAGAATGTGTTTGGAACGGTGGTGAGATCTCGGTTCCTTCGCTTGCGCTATTGCACCGTTGTTATCACAGAAGATGACAACGGGCTCGGCGATGCTAGGCACCACACCCAACTCTTGGATGTAGTTTCTCATCCAAACCGCTTCCTTGGCAGCTTCTGAAGCTGCTATGTATTCAGCCTCAGTGGTGGAGTCAGCAGTGGTTGCTTGCTTGGAACTTTTCCAAGCCACTACTCCTCCGTTGAGCTTGAATACATACCCCGATTGAGACTTGGCATCATCGTCATCAGACTGGAAGCTGGCGTCGCTAAAGCCTTCCAGAATTAGTTTTCCATTGCCATAAACTAAGAACATTTCCTTAGTCCTCCTTAGGTACTTAAGGATGCCCTTAACTGCATTCCAATGTGCCTCTCCTGCACAGGACTGATATCTGCTAGTCACGCTCAAAGCGTATGCAATGTCAGGCCTGGTGCAGTGGACCGTATATTGGATGCTACCTACGGCAGAAGCATAGGGGATGACTTTCATCTTTTCAAGTTCCTCATCAGTCTGCGGGGACTGTTTCTTGGACAACTTGATCCCATGCCTCATAGGAAGGAACCCTCGTTTGGAGTTGTCCATTCGATATCTCTTTAGGACTTTCTCCATATACGAGTTTTGGGTGAGCCCTAACATCCTTTTAGATCTGTCCCTGACAATCTGGATGCCTAGGATGTAGGATGCTTCACCCAAGTCCTTCATGGAAAACTTGGTTGACAGCCATGCTTTCGTGTTTCCTAACATTCTGACGTCATTTCCAATGAGCAGAATGTCATCCACGTAAAGCACTAGGAACACTATAGAGCTCCCACTGACCTTCTTGTATACACAAGGGTCGGATTCGTTTTTGATGAAGTCATAACCCCGTATTACCTCATCAAATCGAATGTTCCAACTCCGGGAAGCTTGTTTTGAGGCCATAGATGGACTTCTGGAGACGACAGACCTTCTGTTCTTCTCCAGCGACCGTGAAACCCTCCGGCTGATCCATATAGATCTCTTCTTCAACGAAACCGTTGAGGAAGGCCGTTTTTGAAAGATTATTGTGGATCGTCCCGGGAAAAGCGCGAATGCGGAAGCGCGGTATAATTAAAAATAAATGCGGAATTTAAACATGCTTTTAAATTAAAACACGTTTCAAAGGGTGTGCCTTTGAAATTTCCCGGGCGTTCGGTGTATCTCATGAACGAATAACATAAAATAAATCATGGAGGCCATAGGGTTGAAAATTAAAGAGGGACGAAAATTTAAAACGAGACCTACCCGTTGTCGTTTTCGTCTTCAACGGCTACACGCGTTGTTCCCCGTTTTGCACCAAGATCCCGTCCTTGAGACCCTCTAATTCGTGACACACGATCCACCCACGTATCTTGCACGTCGTGCTAGCAACGAACAAGTGTATAATTTTGGAGTGGATGAATCAATAACACATTATCAATTAATGGTATTGATTCATCAAGTTCTTGATGTTCCAAGAACAAAAAGAACTAAGAAAAAATATTTTCTTGAGAGAGAGAGGGGCGGACGAGAGAGATGGGAGAGAGAGAGAAACCGAGTGTGTGTGTGTGTTGGTGTGTGTGTTGGAGTTTCATCATCATGTAAATTGTAGGATGCTAGGGGTTTATATAGAAGAGGAGTTTAATCCTCTTTAAACTCCTCTTTCAAGAACTCTAGTTTGAATAGGATTTTGACCAAGTCAAAGTCCTAGTCAAAGTAGTGTTTTGACCTAGTCAAAACGATCCTAGCCATCCATCTGTCCCATTGATCTCAACCGTTGATTTAATTTAATTTAATGGAATATTTAAAACCTATTTAAATATTTCCAAGAGGCTAAAATAAATATAAATATTATTTAAGCCCATTAAATAAATCCCTTTGATAAATCCAATTTATCAATTTAATTCCTTCTATCAAATAGAAAGAATTATTTCTGCAAGAAAAATAAAGGTCCCGATTAAATCTAATTTAATCATTCCTTCACTCCAATATTTAATTCCAAATTAAATATTTAATTGTGTGTGGATAGTGTGTGACTCTTTAGGTTCACCATTCAGCTAGACTTGGTCGGATTCCTAGAATCCGTCCGTTACCATGGGTGGCCATCTAGCAACGGTCCATGGCACTAGAGACTAGGTGAAATATTCAGGGATGAACATTTAGGCTCTAACAGTACGCTTGTCCTTCTGTCTTCGGTCTCATCACTTAGTGTCTAGGGCACGGATAACGCAGGCACCCATCTTGGACCTAAGTGTCGGTCTGTCCTCACTAAACGCCGCAAGGGAAACCTTCCCTTCTGTTCAGTCACTGTGGCCACAGTTTTAGGGACAAGACCTAGAGCATACATGAGACTCAACTGTCAAAACCTATTGACAGGAGACAGATCCTTTCTTGGAAACTACTGTCACTTTGTACACCAGGACTGTGCTAGACATGGCTTATGACTACCAAAGAGAATTCTGGCAATCTCTCACCATATCTAAGATACAGTTCTGATGTACAGGTAAACTCAGTAATTCCTCAAGTCAAAGGACTTGACCTGTACCGTTGGAACCGGGAATACTCGTCATACCTTGCAGACCATACTCAAGGTCCTCCGTAAGACGGTTCCCACGAGTCACCTCAGTCAGCTGCGTCCTAGCAGGCTAACCCACTAACACTGCTTAGACGATCCTCGTCACCCGTCAATGAAACACGACAGCAGATGCTTAGTGCAAGTCTCAAATGGAATCCCGGTACCCATTTTCGGGATTCCTTGACTTGGAGATTTCCGGACTGATTCGGGAAGACTGATTTCATGGACCTACCTCCAAGCGTAGTCCCAGTCCCCGAAATCGAATCTCAGTCCGTGGGCTCTGTTTGCGTAGTGAACAGATATGGAAAAATAGGTGCAAGTGAACACAAACAAAGTAATGCCAAATGAAAATTCACTTCTTTATTCATTAATGATTTATCAAAACACCTATAATTGTCTAGACATAGGTTACATATACCCGCCAAAATTGGCTTACATGGTCACCTATTCTAACATATATAATATTTGGAGAGGACGGATTGATCGAACGTTATTGATTAACGAGATCACCCCTCCTAAAGTTCAATTGTGAAACACAAAAGAACTTGGAAGAGTTTCTTGGAAGAGAGGGAGAGACATTCGGCCGAGAGAGAGAGAGAGGAGGCTGAGATGAGTGTGTGTGTGTGTGTGTGTGTGTGTGCGCGCTTCAATTTTTCATCTTCTTTTTCAAAGAGAACACTTAGGGGTATTTATAGAGGAGGAATCCCATTCCTCTTCTAATTCCTACTCTTTGAATACTCCTGCTTGAATAGGATTTGACCTAGTCAACATCTAGCTTCTTGGTCAAACCAATCCTAGCCATTGATTCCTCTCTTTAATCTCAACCATTGATTAATTTAATGGAATATTTAAATCTCATTTAAATAATCCTAAAGGCAATAAATAAATATATCAAAATATAAATATTTATTCCAAGCCCATTAAATTAATTTCCAATAAATCTAATTCATTAAATAAATTCCTTTCATCTAATAAAAGGAATTAATTTCTTTCCAAGAAAAGAAGGACCCGATTAAATCCAATTCAATTGTTCCATTTTTCCAAATATTTAATTCCAAATTAAATACGTCATGTGTGCGGATTGTGTGTGACTCCTTAGGTTCACCTTCAACTAGACTTGGTTGGATTCCTAGAATCCGCCCGTCACCATGGGTGGCCGTCTAGCAACGGTCCATGGCACTAGAGACTAGGTGAATATGCGCGGGGATGAACCTTTAGGCTCTACAGTACATCTATCCTTCCGTCTACGGTCTCACCACTTAGGGTCTAGGGCACCGAGGTGTAGGTGCCCATTTTGGACCTAAGTGTCGGTCTGTCCTTTACCAAACACCACAAGGGAAACCTTCCCTTCTGTTCAGTTACTGTGTCCATAGATTTTAGGGACGAGATACCGAGTATTTGTGAGATACAACTGTCAACACCCTTGACACGAGACAGATCCTTTCTTGGAAACTACTGTCACGTTGTACACTGTGGCTGCACTAGATATGGCTTATGACTACTCAACTGCATTTTGGCAATCTCTCACCATACCTAAGATACAGTCTCGATGTACAGGTAAACTCAGCAATTCCTCAAGTCAAAGGATTTGACCTGTACCGTTGGAACCGAGAACACACATCATACCTAGCCGACCCTACTCAAGGTCCCCCGTAAGACGGTTCCCGCGAGTCACCTCAATCAGATGCTCCCCAGCAGGCCAACCCACTAACACTACTTAGACAACCCTCGTCACCCGTCGATGAAACACGACAGCAGATGCTTAGTGCAAGTCTCAAGTGGAATCTCGGTACCCATTTTCGAGATTCCTTGACTTGGAGATTTCCAGACTGATTCAGCGGAACTGATTTCATGGACCTACCTCCAATCGTAGTCCCAGTCCCTGAAATGTGATTTTAGTCTTTGGGCTTTGTTTGTGTAGGGAACAGTTATAAAGCAGATAAAGTGAACACAGACAAAATATGCGCCAAATGAATTTTCACTTTCTTATTCATCAAGGTTTTATTAAAACTTCGAAATTGTTCAGACATAGGTTACAATTCGCCTAACAAGATTGGCTACATGGTCACCTATTCTAACACGATTAACCCATTTAGTTCAACAATGTAAGATGATAGTTATATCAATGTAATACTAACATTTATGAATATACAAATTTATTTCATGTTCTGAACATATATCATTGTCATCTATAAAATACTTTTATGTATTTCAATTGCATTATTCCATATAATGGATACTTTTTTACAATATTTAATTGTTAATTACGGATTATTTTATTTAATGGATATTTTAATAAATAATAATTAAATATTTGGAATACTTTTAGGGACGGCCGTTACTAATTTCATATGATTTTGGGCACAACCTTGTGGTTTGTAACGGTTTTTTAAAAATAAGACAAGCCATTACAAGGGCTGCATAAAATACCGGTATAAAATTTTGGCCGAAAATTTTAACATTTAAAAATCGTTGAAAAAGTCGTTACAGACTTTGTTCACTTTCAAAAACATATATTTTCAAGTACGATATCTTAAAATTCGGACACCAGATTCATACCAAATTTAAGTATTGATGCCCTCTTAAAATCTACCGGGCCAACCTAAGAGCTAGGAGCAGGCCCCTCGGCTGAGCAGCCAAGCAGGCCGACACCACCAAGCCCAAAAGTAAGGTTTTTTCCATATATAAGCCCAGTTTCAAACACTAATCGGGTAGGCCCACGGATAAGACTGTACAGCAAGTCTAGTCATCAAACAGCTCGGATTCCATATCACCCAGCTAGCCAACACCTAAATCCACGTCATGTTAAAAGATCTTGTCCAGATTCCTTGTAGATTGGCCAGAATCAGGATGTTTCTCAGCTGGTAATTGCTTTCCCGGAAAATTTGGCAGATGTGGCAAGGTCCACTCAAACGGATACATCTCCACCAATTCAACTTCGATTCATGCACCGTTTGTTGGGTTAGGAAGCTGACTCTTCAGGCTTTCCAATGGTATATGGAACATAACAAATATACTCCAAAATCGGGTTCAGCACTGGCTATAAAAGAAGCACGCCGTGCAGTTATTAGGCAACTTCAACATTTTACAAGTTCACTACTTTGAGAACTCTCAAGTAACATCTACTCTATCTTTTGCACACGAATTTCTCTCCACTTTTCAGAATATTCATACACCAATTATCACACTTTCACAATTATTCTCATCCCCTTCAACTGTTCTTTATTTATTTTCAACTCGAATATTACTGACTTAAGCATCGAAGTTCTAACCCCTCTCTGCAGGTTAGTCTCCCCCGCAATCTTGGGACTTTTAAGAAGATCCCATGACTTTTTGTGGTGCTGTTGGACTCCAGTATGCATCATTGGCGCCGTCTGGGAGAACACTTGAGCTTTGGCGTGAGAAATGACCGATTCAGGCAATGTTGGATCTTTCTCGGGAGAAGCTTCTCTCCCTGCTGTAGTAGGATCCACTGTCCTACCTTCTGAACAGATGAGGAACGCCGCCAGCGCTCCCCCTCCAGCTAGTGACCCTGATCCAGGCAGTGGCCTCCCAATCGTCGACTTCTCCGCTCCAGCTGCGGCCTTTCCTACACCCACTGGTGTACCTCCTACTCTAGCAGTCGTCTTCCCTGCTCCAGTTGGTGCCGCCACTACCCCAAATGGGGACCCGCCAGCCCCGGTTCCCATCCGCTCTTGTACGAGCACCTCCGCTAGTTCATATTTGAGACCGTCCACTCGGCTAACCACGGTTCCAAGCAAGTGGCGCAGGTCCCTCTTCCCAGCAGCAGTGAGGAGCAACTCCAGGGAGTCAACGATGGCTGAAAAGGCCTTTGCTGGACAACAGTAAGATAGATCTCTCCCTACTGGCTCTACCAACAAGGAAATAGCCCTCTTCAAGCATCCTGAAATTTGGCAAGCCCTCAGGAAGGAGATGATCGAGCTGCACCAACAGGTAACCAAAGACACTTTGCCAGCGGCTCGCGGCATTCCTTTCAGCAAAGAAATCATGGCTGAAGAGCTCCCAGCTCACTTTCGAGCACTTTCCTATCTACCTGCCTATAATGGCACTACTGACCCAGCTGAACACATGCGTAAGTTTGAAAGTGCAGCCCTATTGCACAGGTATATCGATGCATTAAATGTCATGTTTTTCTTACTACACTAACTGATTCTACTTAATAATGGTTCGACCAGCATCTAGCTGGATCAGTTAGATCTTTTGCAGAATTCAGCTCCCTTTTCCTACATCAATTTGCTAGCAGCAAGAGATATCGGAAGTCGGTTGTCAGCCTTTTTCAAGTCAAACAGGAGGAAAAGGAGCCGCTGAGAGCCTATATACGACGTTTCAACAATGTTGTCCTAGAGGTCCCTACAGCCCACCAGGAGGTGCTGATCAGTGCACTCACCCAGGGCATTCGCGTAGGACCACTTTTTGAATCCTTGGCCAAGAAACCCGCAACCAGCTTTCAGGAAGTGCTAGCTCGTGTAGAGAAGTACATGAACCTTGGGGATGCCAGGCTAGTCAGGAAGGGGGATAGTAAGGACCGAAAGAAGAAAGAGGAGCCCCCCTCCATCTAGCAAAGCAGAGGGGAACCCCAAGGGCGCTTCAACCCCCTCGACGCAAGGAATGAGAACTTCACCCCACTGAGCCCAGCACAGATGTTGATGGCCATCGATCGCCATCCTACCTTATAGTGGTTATCCAATGTGGTACTTGTCCCAAACCAGGTAACAAACGGGCCATATGCGTGGATTTTCGTGACATGAATAAGGCATGTCCTAAGGATTTCTATCCCTTACCCCGTATAGACCAGCTGGTGGATTCCACCTCTGGTCGTGAACTGCTAAGTCTAATGGATGCCTCACAGGGTTACCACCAGACCGTGCTTAACCCCGATGACCAAAAGCGTGTAAGCTTCATTACGTCAGGGGGGACATATTGTTATATTGTCATGCGCTTTGGGCTAAAAAAATGCAAGTGCCACGTACCAGCTCTTAGTGGATCGTATGTCTCGAGAACAGCTCGGACCCAATATGGAGGTGTACGTGGACGACATGCTAGTGAAAATCCAGAAGGCTGATCAGCACATCACAGATCTCGCTGAAACCTTCGACATTCTCAGGAAATATCACATGAAGCTGAACCCAGCCAAATGCGCATTCGGTGTCAGAAGTAGTCGATTCCTCAGCTACATGGTGACAGAGAAGGGCATTGAAGTCAACCCAGATAAAATACGAACAATTCAAGAGATGCGACCTCCTGCCAATCTCAAAGAAGTACAGAAATATGTTGGCCACATTGCTGCCCCCCGCAAGTTCATATCCCGCTCTGCTGAGCACAACCTTCTTTCTTCAAAGCTCTGAGGAAGGCTAAAAACTTTGCATGGGACAAATCTTGTCAGCAAGCCTTCTTAGATCTGAAGGAGTACCTCGCCAAGCTACCTCTACTCACCAAACCCTCACCCAGGGAGACATTATACTTATACCTCCTTGTAGGACAACACGCCGTGAGCTCCGTGCTCATCAAAAAGGAGGACGGAGTACAGAAGCCTATATACTACGTCAATAAGGTCCTGCATGGCGCTGAACAACGGTACCTAGAGGTAGAAAAACTGGCATTTGCCCTAGTAACAACTGCTAGAAAATTACATCCTTACTTTTTGTCTCACTCCATAACTGTGCGCACTAACACCCCCCTGCAAACTACACTGGGGAAAGCTGAGACTTCTGGCAAGATGATCAAATGGGTTGTTGAGCTCAGCGAGTATGATATCTCCTACTAACCTAGAACGGCTATCAAGGCCCAGGCCCTTGCTGATTTCATGACTGAAATAGGGTCGTCTGAAGAAGAGGAAGGAACATGACTACTCCATGTGGATGGCTCCTCCACCTGCACGGGCAGCGGAGCAGGTATCGTGCTGACTAGCCCAGAAGCAGATGAGCTACAATTTGCCCCAAGGTTTGACTTCAAATCCTCGAACAATGAGGCCTAGTATGAAGCCCTCGTAGTAGGTATCAAGATAGCACTGGATGCGGGAGAAAGGAACGCAATCTCCTCCTCCGACTCCCAGCTGGTAACCTGTTAGAATAGGTGACCAGAAAGTCAATGGTATTGGCTGTTCTGAGAACCATTCGTCAATCTGTGAACAAGTAATATTATGTTAATGAATGTAGTAAGGGTTCATAGGCATGAGTTTGTTGTACTTACTGCTTGCATCGTTACGATGTCACAACAAACGCCCACAGACTGAAATAACGTTTCGGGAAACTGGAACTACGCTTGGAGGTATGTTCATGAAATCAATTTCGCCGAATCAGTCTGAAATACTCCAAGTCAAAGGAATCTCGAGACAGGGCATCGAGAATCCATTTGAGACTTGCACTAAGCATCTGCTGTCATGTTTCATCGACGGGTGACGAGGATCGTCTAAGCAGTGTTAGTGGGTCGGCCTGCTGGGGAGCGGCCGATTGAGGTGACTCGCGGGAATCGTCATATAGAAGCTACTCGGGCTTGGTCGGTATGACTCGTATTCCCGGTTCCGATAGTACGGGATTAGTCCTCGGACTTGAGGATCACGGCAGTCCCCTACATACTAAGGCTGTATCTTGGATCTGGTGAAATTTGACCGATTATATCACATGGTCATCATAAGCCTCGTCCAGTGCAGTCGGAGTATGTAAGAACGGTGAATTCCAAGATAGGATCTGTCCCCTGTTAAAGGATATGACAGCAAGATCTCCTATGCGCTCGGAGATGGTTTAGACTCACAAAGTCTATGGCCATAGCACTTGATGTAGTGGGAAAGGATTTCCTACGTCGAGTTAAACCTATCTCGAGCATTATGCATAGTTGCCTAGTCAACGATGGGAACCGACCCCTAGACTAAAGGCCGGGAGACAGGCGACAGTAGGACCGTACCCGTACGTATCGAGCGTCGGTAGGACCGCACCTGCGTATAACTCGGAGCCTAAATGTTCACACCATAAATTCACCTAGTCTCTAGTGCCATGGACCGTTGCTAGATGGCCACCCATGGTAACGGACTACTTTAGTTATGAAATAACGAAAAGTAGGTCCAAGTCTAGCTGAAAGGTGAACCTAAAGAGTCACACCCGCTACACCAAATGAAAGGGAATTAATTTGGAGTTAATTCCGGGAGAAGGTTTAATTTAATGGAATTAAATTATACTTTTTGGAGATTCAAGCCTCGAGGTATTATTTGGAATAATCGGGCTTGAGTTCATAAATTAGATTTATGAATTTTATAAAGCATGGGCTTTCCTTTTAATTAGATTAAAAGGGTGAATTAATTAATTAGTGGGCTTGGTATATTAAATAGGATTTAATATAAAGTCCATGGGACTATTTAATTTAGAATTAAATAATCTCATTCTATGGAATTAATTAATGGGCTTGGTACATTAAATAGGATTTAATATAAAGTCCATGGACTATTTAATTTGGAATTAAATAAAGTCCATTCTATTAATTAATTAATGGGCTTAGTATATTAAATAGGATTTTAATATAAAGTCCATGGGATTATTTAATTTAGAATTAAATAAAGCCCATTCCATAAAGCCCATCAAAATGGATGGACAAGATTTGATCTAGAGAATGATGAGATGAAGGGCCATGATTAATTTGACTTAATCAAAGCCTAATTTGACTAGGATTTGACTAGGTCAAAATCCTAGTCAAAGTGTGTCTCTTTGGAAGAGTTTGAGAAGGAATAGGAATTCCATCTTCTATAAAAACTCAAAAAAACACACACTAAAAACTACTATTCTCTACAACTCTCATCTCTCAAAATTCTCTCTCAAATTCGTCCACCCTCTTTCTTCTCTCCAAGAAATATACTTTGTTCTTCTTGATTTTATTCAAGTTAAGAACATAAGAGACATTGATTGCGTTAATTCATAGCGTGTATCGATGTCTCTTCTCCCCAAAATAATTTCTTGCTAGCACAAGGGTTATTTGCTTTCCGGTGGAGCGAGTGAGATGATTTAGAGGGTCTCTTCTTGAGATCTTGGTGCAAAACGGGGAACAATGCATGTAGCCGAACGAAGACAAAACTACAACCGGGTAGGTTCTTAATTTCGTTTTTTCGGTTTCAATTCTATGGCCTCCATGTTGTGCTTTATTGAACATGAGATACACCGAACGCCCGGGAGAATCAAGGGCACACCCCTTGATTCGTTTATGTATATTATGCATGATTTAAATTCCATTTAATTATGCTTTGTAATTTTTTATTACGCACTATCTCGCGCTTCCGCTATTCGCGTTAATCTCCCGGGACGATCCACATATTTCTTTCAGTGGTATCAGAGCCCGGTTCGGTGTATAGGCCTAGAATTCTATGTGCTATGTGCGCTTAAGCATGATAAACGTGTTTTAATTTACGTTTATAGCATGTTTATCGTGGATATTTATTGGCGTTTAATTTTGCATGGGATTTTGGATCTTGATCTTCTTGAATGTGTTTATACATGTTCTAGGGTTTAATTTATCTTGTGGTTCAGAAAAATTGCATGAAAAATCGAAAAGGAGTGAAAAACGGCGAACCGGCAGCAGCAGCACGCTGGCCGCGCGCACAGGGGCGCGGCCGGGCGCGCGTGCAGGCAGGGGCCTGCGCGCGCCCGGCCAGCGCGCCCAGCGTGCGCGGACAGCGCGCGCGCTGTGCCGGCCGCGCGCGCGCGCAAGCGCTAGGCGCAGGCGCGCGCTGGGCGCGCGCACGGCATGCGCTGGGCGCGCGCGCGCGCGCCTGGCCGGCCGGCTGTGCCGTTTTCCGTTTCTCTCCCGTTTTTGGCTCGTTTTTCAAAACTGTTTTTACTGAATTATTTTTATAATATTTTCTGCATTATTCTGAACCCGTTGACTTAGAATATTTATTTTTTGAGATTTAGAATTTCCTAAAATAAATATTGCTTGGTTGATGAGGAAAGGGTTTCCTAACAAGATTTAAATTTTGCAATGGTTGCACCAATGATCAAAATTCATATGTGAAATTTCGCAATAATTTCTGCGTTTTATGATGTTGGACATCATGGTTATTTTATGGTTTGAGCATGAGTAGATCTTAACATGTATTAATATTGCACGAATGTTGGATTTTGGAATTCTTGAATAAATGGGCATATTCTTGAATTGTTGATTTTTGTGTTTCAGAAAATTTGATTTTTCTGTATAATTCTGGGAATTTTTCTGAATTAATTAACTTGGGGCATTTTAATTTTAGTTGAGATTTTATATTTCATAGAATTAATATTGCCTTGTTAATTATGGAAAAGGTTTTTCCAACAAAAATCATTGTGCATAGGTTGCACTATTATCCAATATTTGGTGTGGATACTTTACATGTAGTTTCTGCATTTATTTTATGGTATGGATTATCATGGATGTTGGTATAGCATATTTTATGTGGGATATGTATTTGTGCTATTTGTGTTAAATGATTTGACAAAGGATGATCACAAAGCCCTAGACCGCATGTATGGTTTATTTACATTTATTTGTTGGGTTGTGGCCTGTGTGCCTCTTTATTTTCCTCTCTGTCTCTCTTCTAGTGCCTTGGAATAATAAGGTTTTCTCTCTCCCTCCTAATGTACTCCCCCCAAATGTTTAATTGGGGTTTCTTATTTTATGATGTAATGAGAGTAGAATTAGTGGTGAGGTTTTATTTCTTTTTGTAAATAAAAGCTGCAAGAGAAGACAAGCCCAAGGTGTTGGAGGCCCATGGAGGTAGCCATCAGATGGCCCACGGAGGATCCATGGAGAAGGAGCCCGGTGTAGGCCTAAGATGGAGAGCCCAAGAAGATAAAGAGGACTTACAAGGCCCATTGCATGTAATGGGTTATTAAAACTTGTAATAGCATAGGACCTACCCTTAGATTGACCATAGATCCACTGCGGGCTCAGTGGGTCGCATAGGTTTGGGCTTGTGATCATCCTACAGGGGCGTGCTAGGCTTTATTTTGCATGCGATGCGTATTATATGCTTATGATTATTCTATATGCTTTATGTATGGTTACATTCACGCTTAGAATATTTCTGCCATAACGCACGCAATGCAATACTTGATATATGTGATGAGGTCTCGTTCTATCAAAACTCTCACTTGGTTGAACCAAGTTAAATATAGACCCTTAATAAATGGACTAGGACTCTGGGAGTCTGTCCAAGCCTTCCATCCATGGCAAAAGTGAGGAAGATCTTTTAGGTCAAATAGCGTGGTCTCACGAGTCGTGGCACGACTATCGTGCTTAAAAGAAGCTGCACTTTGTCATGAACGATGAGTAGACTGCTGTTACCTGTCTCACGAGTCGTGGAGGTAGCAGTGAGTCTATGAATCGGTTGATTAGGTCGGGTCTAACGCCCGAATAACGTGATTCGCTTGGAGTCCTCGGGATCACGTGAAAGGGTGAGGCAATTATCTTGGGAATCTCGTGGAACGAGAATGGTATGGAATACCTCCCATGAGTTCTTTTCCCATGCGAATCGTAAAAGCGGAGTATGGGGGAGATCGCTGTAGATCCCGAGCCCACTAGGAAAGGATTTCCCGAAAACAACGTTTGAGAGTGCCGTGTTTTCGTAGAAATAGTGGGAGAGGTTAAGGACTAAAGACCGAGACTTAACCAAAATATTACTTCACTCTGCTTATTATTTTCTGCTTTACATATATGTTGTGAATGTCTAAGCATCCACCAAACACATCACTAAGAGACTCATTAAAAGGGAACCAATTACACGAATTGACTGCAAAATCTTAAGATGGTCTTAGATTTCCAGAACCTTAACTCACATAACCGGATGAGGACGTTCCTCAGTGCTTGCCGGAGGGTTCGACAACTAAGGCAACGCTTGGCGTTCAAAAGTTGAAGGATGACCACCGGCAAGTAGGATATAATGATGTTGGCTCAAACTATGCTTCGTTTGCATCATGTCTATATGGTCTTGGACCAGCATGTGGGGTAAAATGCAACGAAGGCATATTTGGAGCTAAGATGACGGAAGGGATGTCGGTACGAAGAACATGGAGTGATGATGCAATCCCTAGTGGAGAAGCTCAAAAGACCTCCACGTCAGTCTTGAAAAGGAGACGTACATTGACATGATCCTTCAGTCTCTTCCTCCCTCCTACGAACCATTAATTATCAACATGAATGAGCTTAGAAAAGATCTTCATAGGTTGGTAATTATGTCGGTCTAGTACGAGGCAACGATTGCAAAATCTGCGCCGTCGGTACTAGTAGGAGAGGCTTCAACCTCCATAGCGAAAGGCAAGGGTGCCGGACGCTAAAAGAGGAAGAAGGGTAAGGTAACATCAACTATTAAAGCACTTCAAGTGTTGTTCCTTTACAACACAAGGTGGAGGTAAAGGAAAGAGCAAAAGGTTCAAGCAGTCAAGTTCATAGATTTCTAAGAACGTAAGCATTCACTGTCGTATAAGAGGGCCATTGGAAAGGGGAGCATCCTAAACCTCTCTCCAATGTAGGTAAAATTTGATATTGAGTATTGACATGATCACCTTTTGGTATTTGATACCGTTCCTATCACTAATCTGCGGGTGGTTTGCAGAAAGTGAATAAGGACTTAAAAGCCAAGAACAGTTCTACGATTCAACAATGGCAAGGTCCATTGATGAAAAGGACTAGAGACTTGTTAGGCCCATAATCGTGATCATGTTAGTATAATATGGGAATTGCGTAACCTAGCATGATCAAAAGTATGTCTCTTTGTTGGACAAAGGTTTTATTACATACATATTTGATCAAACAATATTATTGAATATTGATTCATGTTTGCTAGTAGTTACACGTAAATTCCTAGAACACCATCCCATAAAAGGTTTATGGATACTCAAAATTCAAATTATCTAAATGGATTAATCAAGACCAACTTACAAACTTGGCATCTACAACAGCTAGGACGTTTCTTCTTATTAAAAGATAAGTAAATTGGAAAGTTCGATGAATCTAGAAATAGATGATTCGAATCAACTAAATTCACGAGTCTTTTATAAAGAAGAAAGTCACAAAGCTCTTTGTTGGACAAAGTAGGCTTGCCAAATAGTCTATTGGAAGGGAGCCAATAAGACAACTGTAGGTTACTAATACACAAGACCATAAGAGGGTTCAAAAGTCTAAAGGTCCCATAGGAGGTTTGGGAATTAGACTTAAGGAGGTGAACCATAAATGGTTGCAAAATTAAACCTGTTTCGATAGGATCGAAAAGGCCGTGTATTTAGTGGGAGCTCTTGAGCATCCAAGTTGAGAATGGAATTCTCAATGAAACGTTTCCTGTAAAGGCCAAGTATGACGGTCTCTGATAAAGGGAACAATCGAATCTCGTTGGACGAAGATCGATCGAAGTTTCGCCCAATTACCTTAGCCCGTGTAGACGTAGACTCAAAATTGCCAACGTAAGGAACGTGGCACTTTGCTAGGAGTCACGCACAAGGAGCCATGGTTTGGCAAGCCTGTGTCCCGACAAAGTCCTTGAGCATGTAGAAGGATCCTACATACGTCAAGGGACTAGTGGGAGAAAAATTAGACTCAATGTCTAATTTGTACAAGTTTACGACAGAATAATACTAACATTGCTTAGAATCGCATTTCTTAAATTGATCATATTCCAAGTCCCCTTAAGAACGAACCCGAATGTCGTAAGAGGTACGAGTGATCGGGATATGTTCGGTCAAATTTGGATAGTAATCCAAATGACCTGCGGAACATGATGTTGGACATCATAGTAGGATTTATGGAGAGGAGCCATAGAATCCACTAGGAAATTCAAACAAAGTTTGAAACACCGCATAACTGGAATATTTGTTTTGACGAGCTCATATGGAGCATGACTCGGTCTTAAACAACGTAGGTGATCAGTGGGAGTAGAAATGGCGTTCCAAGTGTTTAAGTGTGTAATATCTTGATTCATGGATGAATTCAAGGCATTAGGAATCACTAAAACACAAACCGTAACTCACGAAAATTCTCCATGACATTTTAGGGTTCACAAATACATATCATGAATTGAGCTTTTCAAAGACTCAGTCATGTTAGACTGATGAGAAAAACTTATATATGTAGAGGGACAAGTTGTTCGAAACTCAGTCATAGTAAGACTGATGAGAAAACTTGGATACTATGCATAAAGCATCAAGCCATTCAAGACTTAGTCACGGTGGACTAATGAGAAGGCTTGGATGTTGAGTATCCCCTACGTCTTAACCCTAGGCAAACATATGATATACTCGGTGCATAGGAACCGATGTTGAGAGTGCTTCTAGCATGGCTCAACATAAATCGGTAATGCACTGAGGGGTTGAAGACAGCAATCAAGAACGATCCTTAGTACCTGAATAAGGACTAAAGATGTGTTCATGATGCACCGTCTGTTGAGAGTTGCTTTGGAAGGCTAAAGCGATACTAGCTTCCAGAGCATAAGTGAAAACCAGTTAGTCTCAAAGGTATGCACAGTCAGGCCCAATGACGAGTGCATCGGATAGTGGTCACTAATGAAGACCGCGTCCATAGGATGGACGTGGCGCCTAGCACGACCAAGCCATGTTTGCCTATATGGCAGGCAACTTGGCTATGGGAGTATTGGCACGAGATCTCATCACAAGATCCACGAAAATATTCTTAGACAACCACCATCTCTAGGAGGCAATGGTGGATAGAGGTAACACGGTTAGACCGTATTGCTTCGCAAGGAAATATAAGCGGACTCACAATACCTTAGTCGGTATCGTAGATTACTCATTCTCAGAGGATTCTGAACAAAATGGGTAATTGACTTATTGGTCAAGTGGGAGATTGTTAGAATAGGTGACCAGAAAGTCAATGGTGTTGGCTGTTCTGAGAACCATTCGTCAATCTGTGAACAAGTAATATTATGTTAATGAATGTAGTAAGGGTTCATAGGCATGAGTTTGTTGTACTTACTGCTTGCATCGTTACGATGTCACAACAAACGCCCACAGACTGAAATAACGTTTCGGGAAACTGGAACTACGCTTGGAGGTATGTTCATGAAATCAATTTCGCCGAATCAGTCTGAAATACTCCAAGTCAAAGGAATCTCGAGACAGGGCATCGAGAATCCATTTGAGACTTGCACTAAGCATCTGCTGTCGTGTTTCATCGACGGGTGACGAGGATCGTCTAAGCAGTGTTAGTGGGTCGGCCTGCTGGGGAGCGGCCGATTGAGGTGACTCGCGGGAATCGTCATATAGAAGCTACTCGGGCTTGGTCGGTATGACTCGTATTCCCGGTTCCGATAGTACGGGATTAGTCCTCGGACTTGAGGATCACAGCAGTCCCCTACATACTAAGGCTGTATCTTGGATCTGGTGAAATTTGACCGATTATATCACATGGTCATCATAAGCCTCGTCCAGTGCAGTCGGAGTATGTAAGAACGGTGAATTCCAAGATAGGATCTGTCCCCTGTTAAAGGATATGACAACAAGATCTCCTATGCGCTCGGAGATGGTTTAGACTCACAAAGTCTATGGCCATAGCACTTGATGTAGTGGGAAAGGATTTCCTACGTCGAGTTAAACCTATCTCGAGCATTATGCATAGTTGCCTAGTCAACGATGGGAACCGACCCCTAGACTAAAGGCCGGGAGACAGGCGACAGTAGGACCGTACCCGTACGTATCGAGCGTCGGTAGGACCGCACCTGCGTATAACTCGGAGCCTAAATGTTCACACCATAAAATTCACCTAGTCTCTAGTGCCATGGACCGTTGCTAGATGGCCACCCATGGTAACGGACTACTTTAGTTATGAAATAACGAAAAGTAGGTCCAAGTCTAGCTGAAAGGTGAACCTAAAGAGTCACACCCGCTACACCAAATGAAAGGGAATTAATTTGGAGTTAATTCCGGGAGAAGGTTTAATTTAATGGAATTAAATTATACTTCTTGGAGATTCAAGCCTCGAGGTATTATTTGGAATAATCGGGCTTGAGTTCATAAATTAGATTTATGAATTTTATAAAAGCATGGGCTTTCCTTTTAATTAGATTAAAAGGGTGAATTAATTAATTAGTGGGCTTGGTATATTAAATAGGATTTAATATAAAGTCCATGGGACTATTTAATTTAGAATTAAATAATCTCATTCTATGGAATTAATTAATGGGCTTGGTATATTAAATAGGATTTAATATAAAGTCCATGGACTATTTAATTTGGAATTAAATAGAGTCCATTCTATTAATTAATTAATGGGCTTAGTATATTAAATAGGATTTTAATATAAAGTCCATGGGATTATTTAATTTAGAATTAAATAAAGCCCATTCCATAAAGCCCATCAAAATGGATGGACAAGATTTGATCTAGAGAATGATGAGATGAAGGGCCATGATTAATTTGACTTAATCAAAGCCTAATTTGAGTAGGATTTGACTAGGTCAAAATCCTAGTCAAAGTGTGTCTCTTTGGAAGAGTTTGAGAAGGAATAGGAATTCCATCTTCTATAAAAACTCAAAAAACACACACTAACAACTACTATTCTCTACAACTCTCATCTCTCAAAATTCTCTCTCTCAAATCCGTCCACCCTCTTTCTTCTCTCCAAGAAATATACTTTGTTCTTCTTGATTTTATTCAAGTTAAGAACATAAGAGACATTGATTGCGTTAATTCATAGCGTGTATCGATGTCTCTTCTCCCCAAAATAATTTCTTGCTAGCACAAGGGTTATTTGCTTTCCGGTGGAGCGAGTGAGATGATTTAGAGGGTCTCTTCTTGAGATCTTGGTGCAAAACGGGGAACAATGCATGTAGCCGAACGAAGACAAAACTACAACCGGGTAGGTTCTTAATTTCGGTTTTTTCGGTTTCAATTCTATGGCCTCCATGTTGTGCTTTATTGAACATGAGATACACCGAACGCCCGGGAGAATCAAGGGCACACCCCTTGATTCGTTTATGTATATTATGCATGATTTAAATTCCATTTAATTATGCTTTGTAATTTTTTATTACGCACTATCTCGCGCTTCCGCTATTCGCGTTAATCTCCCGGGACGATCCACATATTTCTTTCATAACCAATCAGGTAGGAGGCATATACGATGTCAAGGAGGATCACATGAGAGGATACCTTCATGAAATAAGCGACCTCAAGAGCAGGCTGAAAAGCTTCTAGCTTCACCAAATCCCCTGCACTGAAAACACCAAGGCCGATTATCTTGCCCGGCTAGCTAGCTCTTTGGACGACTGCAACACTCATACTATTACAGTAAGGACCCTTGCTAAAATTACTCCTGATACTAACGTACATATCTTGCAGATTAGCACAAATTGGAGGAAACCCCTCCTCAATTACCTGCATGAAGGAATCCTTACTACCGACGAAAATGAAGCAACCCGCCTGAGAAACTAGGTAGCTAGGTTTACCCTACTGGGAGGAATCCTCCACAAACGAAGCTTCTCCCAGCCCTACTTCTAATGCCTGTCAGCTGAGAAGAGCATAACTGTGCTCCAGGAAATTCACGAAGGAGCCTGTGGGTCCCATATAGGTGGCATGGCCCTTGCAGGAAAAGTTTTGAGAGCCGGATATTTCTGGCCCACTCTCAGAAAGGATACAATCAGCTGGGTAAGAATGTGCGAGCAGTGCCAAAAGCACGCCCCACTCATCCATGTGCCGACTGAGCCCCTCAAAGCACTTTCAGCACCTTGCCCATTCCCCCAGTAGGGGATGGATATAGTAGGTCCTTTCCCAATTGCACAAGGACAACGCAAATTCCTGCTGGTAGAAGTGGACTGTTTCAGCAAATAGGTGGAAGCAGAACCCCTTGCCAAAATCACGGAGGACGAAGTGATTAAATTCCTATGGAAAAGCATTATTTGCAGGTATGGATTACCCCGCGTTCTAATTTCTGACAATGGTCGCCAGTTTCGGGGATGGAGAATTCAAGGCTGGGGTGCTGACCTGGGCATCCAGCAACGCTTCACTTCCGTAGCCTACCCCCAAGCTAACGGACAGGTAGAGGTTACAAATAGGATCCTGGTGCAAGGTATCAAAACCAGAATGGAGCAAGCAGGAGGGCAGTGGGTAGACGCCCTGCCCAGTGTGCTATGGTCTTACAGGACCACTCTCAGATCCACTATAGGAGAGACTCCTCTCAACATGGTGTACGGCTCAGAGGCCGTAATCCCTGCTGGAGCAGGTTTGGAATCCTTCCGAAAACAGCACTTCGAGCAGGAAAGCAATAATGCCCTACTACTTACCAACCTAGACTCATTGATGAAATTCGAGAGGATGCTCGAACTCGCATGGAAAGATACAAAACAAAGGGTGATCAATGCTTACAATAGAAGGGTGAAGAGGAGAGAATTCCAGGAAGGAGATCTCGTGCTGAGGCGGGTCAGTGCCTTGAAACTAGTAGAAAAGCTGGCTCCCAACTGGGAGGGCCCTTACAAAGTGAGCCGGATTATCAAATTCGGAGCATACGAACTGCAAGATGTTGACGGCAGAAAGCTCTCCCGACCATGGAATGCATATAACGTCAGGAAGTTATACTCTTGAACACTCTACTCTATGCTCATTACTTTACTACCTACTTAATCAGCACTTACTGCGTGAATAAAAGAACAAGTCTTGCTCCTTTGCTATACTCTATTGTGTCAAACAGGTTAGTTACCTTAACTGGCTTCGAGCCCTGATAAGCCGCCCTGCTGGCGCACTCTTACTGGCTTCGAGCCTGGTAAGCCGCCCTACTGGCGCACTCTTACTGGCTTCAAGCTCTGATAAGCCGCTCTGCTGGCGCACTCTCACTGGCTTTGAGCCCTGATAAGCCGCCCTGTTGGTGCACTCTCACTAGCTTCGAGCCTTGGTAAGCCGTCCTACTGGCGCACTCTCACTGGTTTCGAGCCCTGATAAGCCGCCCTGCTGGCGCACTTTTACTGGCTTCGAGCCTTGATAAGCCGCCCTATTGGCGCACCTCTACTGGCTACAAAAGCCCTAATAAGTCGCCCCAGAACGGGCACAAACTTGCTCATTTTTCAGACTGAAAGTCTTAAATAACTCGCCCTCATAAGGCATACTTATCTCATTGTGATAACTCGTACATAATAGCATGCATATGCTTACTTACTACTCGGATAATCCCTCTACTTGTTGTCTCTAGCACTTACTTACTGCCCTTTGCACCAGGTCTTGTCCTGCTCCTGCTGGATAAAGCTACCAAGCCAGACCAGGCCCCGCCCTGCTGACAAGAGAAGGTTGTTAACAACTTGCCCCATCAGAAGGGGGATCACGCGCACAAAAGGCCACGAGCCAGCATTCAGGCCTGCTACCTTACTACAAACAGGTGCTTTACTACCTAAGTTGGGAACCTCCTAGCAGGTTACATCACTCTTGTGCTTATGCGTACTTTTGGGATGAGACATCTTTTTTTGACAATTTGATTTATGTCAAAAACCCTTCTTGCTTGCAACAAGCAGTATGCAATGAATTTCATTCTTTGCTATAGGGCTATAAGGCCTTCTCTGTACAAGTATTTTACCTGCAGGTGAACACCTCATATTTTGGGCATACTAAGCCCATTCCAGCAACGAAACTGGGGCATTCCCAGCAAGTCATTTACACTAACATGCAGAAAGGCAAAAGCATGGCAGTAAGCACAAGAATAAACTTGACAGAAGAAGCAAAAAATATCCATAAAGCAAAGAGGGGAAAAGCAGAATTCATGGCATCAAAGTGCCAAACAAAAAGCAAAAAAATTATTCAAAAGCCCACACACGGGCATTTGCAAAACCTAACGCGGGAGGTATCCATTGTTCAACAGAAAAAAGAAAATTTTTCTTAATTGTTCTTCCAATAGGGGGGACAGACTTAATTACCAACAGGGGGGGCCACTTCCTCCACCAGCTGCAGCAGGAGGCTCTGAGCTCAAGGGTACTGCATCTCCCGCCACCTACCCAGTGAGGTCCAAGGGCATAGGGTCATCTTCAGCAGCAGGGACCTCTAGCGCTGGGGCATGTTCATTGTCAATCCGGGTCTAGGGCTATAGCTAGGCCTACATTCTGGTCCAGGAAGGAGGCGTCAGCACTAGCTAGATGACAGCCAACCGTAGCAAATTCTTGAGTGCAGGTCTAGAAGCCGTGGTAATAGTACTTCAGAACCTTATCCACCAGCACGCCCTGAAACTCTGAAGCACTGCCAGATACCCTCCAGCAAATCTCGACCTTCCTCGGTTTCGAGGTATCGATGGATTAGCTCCTTCCTTTTCTTCTCAGCTTGCAGGACCGCCTGCTCCAAGCGAACATGTAAGGAAGTAACCTCCTCCCGTAGATGGCGCAGGTTGGCGGCATCCTTCTGGCGAGCCTCATCCCTCTTCTGAGCAGCTTCCCTCAGCCTGCGTTTAGCCTCCTCCAGCTCTTCCACCCGCTTAAGGGAGCCCTCGAAGATAGGGCCTCCCTACTCCAGCCAGCTAAACAAGCTGCCCCCCAGCACACATGCCTGCACATCAAGAATAAAAGCAATCAGGTTACATCCATCTAGCTCGATTAATTATCATGCACTAACTTGTTTAGTACAGGCAGTTACCCTACTAAGGTGAGTAGCAAAAAGACCTAGGGCCTGAGCACGAGGCAGGTTGTTTATATACGTCTTATCCTGAGGTGGCCTGATTCCCTTCAAAAATTCACCAGCCCGGCTAAGCTCCCCTCATCCAGCAGTAGGGAATAATCCTCCTGTAGGGTCCATTCAGGGGAGAGCTTCCTTCATGCCGCCCTCTCATCAGTAGGACGAGGAGTTCCCGCTCCTGTAACTGGGCGAGGAACAGGTGGGGCCAAAGGACCGTGCTGACCCTCAGCCTTCTTGGTGGGAGTTAGGAGGGCCTCAGCAGGGCATTTTCCTTTAGGGTCTCCAGTGGAGGCCGAACTGGCAGGAGAGGAAGGAGGACTCTTGATCAGGGCCCACCTTGCAGAGGAGCCCGCACCTGGAGTTGCCTTTGCCTTATCTTGCAGTAGCTTCTGAAACATTCTTCCTGCATCCAGCAGGTAAACACAAACACATATATTAGCACACATTTTCTCTAACCAAAATTATTGCGGCAAGCAAGCAACCAAAAATAGGTTGCATACCAGCAGCAGGATCCTTGCTTGCCACCTTAGGACTCTGGCCAAACTGGTGGAGGATAGCAGGGTGTACAATCTTGCGAGGATCAAAAGGGGAAGCATTCAAACGATCAAGTAAAGCCTAGAAGGCAACAGGCCTGTTTCGGGCTAAGTATTTTAACTGGTCAGGAGGGTTCACAACCCATACCTGGGGAAACCTCCAGGGCTGCGGAGAGGAGATAAAAAAAATAGTCCCGTTTCCACTCCTTCACAGAGGACTCGGTGGATAAAAATCGAGCTTCCCCTCGGGAGGTAAAGTAAAAAAGACTAGGACCAGCCCTTTTCAACATAATGAACGAATGGAATTGGGCGGCAGAGGGGAATTCTTCTAAATTCCTTACCAGGATGTAAAAACCAGACAACAGACTAAAGGACTTGGGAACTAGTTGTTTCAGAGGAATGTTAAACAAGGTAGTCAACTCGCAGAAAAAAAGGGGGATGGGGAATCGAAGGCCTGCCTCCAACTGGGCAAGATAGAAACACAGAAAGCCAGCAGGAGGAAGATGGGGATGAGCTTCAAGAGCAGGGGCCTGGATCACATAATCACCAGGTATCTCGTACTTATCCCGGACCCTTAATAAGTCCATTTCAGTCAACGTAGACCTATAGATACAGAAAGTGGCGGCCCCGGTCGAAACCAGAAGGTCCTTCGTCCGTTTCCTATTCCTCTCCTACATGTTGTTTCCCTCCTCCTCACTCTCACCTCCATGGTAGGAGGGAGAGTCAGAAGACGTGGGATTATCATCACCCTCATCAGAAGGATCCAACAGATCAATCAAAACATCTTCTATGGCGTCCCTATCTATACTACCAGTGGACATGACTACCAAACAGAGGGGAGCAGAAGGGTGTACCTAGTTTCAAAGCAGGGGGGAGCAAGGAATTACAGGAAAGCTCTAGAAAATCTCAAAACCTGCGAGAGAAAAAAATCGATTTTAGGAAAATGTTCTTGCCAGAGAAAAAAAGAAAGAGAGAAAAATCCGCGTAAAAGGGGGAGAAACTTACTCGGATGAAGGAAGAATGACGGAGAAGGTAAGTTCCCCAAGAAAGGGGTCTTATACCCTGGCAGATGAAGAGTCCCATCCTCGCAAGGCTCGGGCTCTCTCCTCCTCGCTTAGCGGACACGCCCCAATCACCGAGCGCGTGCACAGACACGTGCGGCGGAACTTCTCTTTCCTTTCCCTTGATAAAGTAATTATCTTACTAAATCTTCTCTGCAGATAAGTTCAAAACCAATTCAAGAATCCGCATATTATTACGCGTACTAAATCGAGCAGGGAGCGCGCAGCACAGTAGGATCCACCCTATTGGAGCAAAATAACAGGATTGAAGCAGCACAACAGGCCTTCTCCTCCTGGCACACCCAGGTATATAGCTCTTGTGCTAACCTTTGCAGGACTATTTGTTTCTACTCCACCAGTCCAACAGCAAATCTCACACTACTGGAGTAGGGGGAGTTATGACGCCCCCTCAAAATCCACCAGGCTAGCCCAAGAGCTAGGAGTCGGCCTCCAGGCTGAGCAGCCTAGCAGGCCGACACTACCAAGCCCAAAAGTAAGGTTTTTTCCACATATAAGCCCAGTTTCAAACACTAATCTGCCAGGCCCACGAAAAAGGCTTGTACAGCAAGTCTAGTCATCATAAAGCTCAGATTCCATGTCACCCAACTAGCCAACACCTAAATCCACGTCATGTTCAAAGATCTTGTCCAGATTCCTTGTAGATTGGCCAAAATCCGGATGTTTCTCAGCTGGTAATTGCTTTCCCGAAAAATCTAGCAGATGTGGCAAGGTCCACTAAAATAGATATATCTCCACCAATCCAACTCCGATTCATGCGCGGTTTGTTGGGTTAGAAAGCTGAATCTTCAGGCTTTCCAACGGTGCACGGCAATTAACAAATCTTCTCCAAAATCGGGCTCAATACTGGCTATAAACGAAGTACACTGTGCAGTCATTAGGCAACTTCAACATCTCACAACTTCACTACTTTGAGAACTCTCAAGTAACATCTACTCTATCTTTTGCACACAAATTTCTCTCCACTTTTTAGAATATTAACACACCAACTATCACACTTTCACCATTATTCTCATCCCTTTGAAGTGTTCTTTATTTATTTTAAAGTCAAACATTACCGACTTAAGCATCGGAGTGCTAACCCCTCTCTGCAGGTTAGTCTCCCCCACAATCTTGGGACTTTCAAGAAGATCCCTCGACTTTTTATGGTATATATAAGAGTATATCAATTAGATCAATCCGATGGTACGATTTAAAATCAAATGGCCTGATTGAACGATACACCATCTTCAATGATTTTGCTTATGTTCGGGGTACGATATCTCGACATTCGTGTACCCAATAAGTCTAAAATTTTACCAAATGTAATTTCTGTCCATTACATCATATCTAACGATTTGAGTGAATTTTGACGGCTCGATTAACCCATGCAGTTCAACAATATAAAATGATAGTTACATCAATATAATAATAACATTTATGAATATACAAATTTATCGCATGTGGTGAACATATATCAGTCATCTATAAAATATTTTTATGTATTTCAATTGCATTATTCCACATAATGGATATTTTTCTACAAAATTTGATTGTTAAGTACGGATTTTTTTATTTAATGAATAATTTAATGAAAAATAATTAAATATTTGGAATACTTTTAGGGGACGGCTTTATCAAATATCATAGTTTGTCATTCAATTTGTAACACCTTTAGGATTATTGTTTGTAATACCTTTAGGCATGACTTTTCACTCTTTGTAACACACTTTGCAGTGGCTTTAGGAACGACTTGGGCCGTTCCAAACATTGTTGTATATAAGTTACACTTGAAATTTTTTCTCCCATTTTTCCCTCTCCCCTCTCTCTCCTTTTACCATAGCCACCACCCACACCCCCCCCCCTTTTGCCCTAGCCCGCCGCCACCCCCCTCAACCGCCGTCGTTGACCGCCGAACGGCCGCCTCCTCCCTCCGTCGTGCCGTTCACCACCGTCCGCTGCTCCCTCCCTCGCGCCTCCTCCCTCCGTCGTGTTCGCAGGTACACTTTCATTATCTGTAAATGGGGGACGGAATAGTAATGGGGGACTTTTTTTAGAGAGAAAGTTAGAGTTGCCAAAGACAAATGTCATCTGAATCTCGAAGCTTTTCTTGGATGGGTATGTAGAAAAATTAAATTTGTGCCCAATAAAATTGCGCTACGTGGAAAATAATATATTAAATATCAATTTCTATTTATATTTTAGGAATTTTAATTAAATTTAATTTCTAAAGTAAATAGTTAATTAATTGATATTAATATTTATTTTTTGGGCCAATCAAATGATGCTAAGTGTCAAATTTCATATTCTTGTCAAGTGGATCAAATATTCCAAATCAAGCAAGTGCGAGTCAATATGGAAATAAAATCGCATCTTGCAAATATGGAAGCAAATCACGAAGGGCTAATCAAATCGCGTCACCTCATCAAGTAAATATGGAAAAGTCTTCTACCCTACAACTATAAATAGGGGTTCTTTACACAATTGAAAGCACAAGCAAGAGAGCATTCAAGAAACTTTAAAATCCTCTCAAGTACAAATCAAGGAGAATCCACGGCGTTCAAGCAAAGTTCAAGGTGTTCGTCGCGGAAATCATCCAAATCCAACGTTTAATTCGAAAACAAGTCAAAAGACCCGCGGATTAACGTTATCAAAGCACAAATCCACGTTGGCGGAAGATCAAAGATTCAATTCCACCAAGATTCACAAAGAGTTCAAGTCAAGTCTTCCAAAATTATAGCATTTAATTAGGGAATAAGTCAAAAGACCCCTCAAATAACGTTATTGAAGATCAAAGTCAACGTCGAAGAAGATCAAAATGTCAAGTTCCTCCTTCGAAGTTGCCAAAATTGAAGCTTGTGAAGAATCAGAGGCTTAAACTAGAGATTTCGCACCCACAAGACATTTGATTATATTCAAAAATCATTTGCAATAATTTTCTTGTTTCAATAACATCAGAAATACGAAATTTGCGTTACAAATTTCTGGCACGCCCAGTGGGACCATCTCTACCTCTCATCTCTTCGCCAAGGTTTTGAAGTTTCGCAATGGCCGCCAACAAGATTCCGGCGCCCAAAGTTGTTGCTTCAAGTTCAAATGACAGTATCGGAGTCATCACCAGAAGTATGTCGAAGAAGTTACAAACATATCCTTAGATAATTTTCCATGAAGTTGAGAAAAGCCTACTCCATCTCAACAAGACTAATGAAGATGACGGAGACCTGAAGGATGACTCCTCTTCCTCTACTCCTCGCTCGACATCAAGCGTTGCTCCCGTCATGGTGAAAAATACGACAACCTTGGAGGAACAAATTGCAAGCTTGACGAGGGCCATAGAGGGTCTAGCAAAGCATGTTCAGCAGCAAGACTCTCAAATCAGCAACTTAATGAACAAGATTGACAATACTGACGTCAGTCATGTGGTCGGGAAACAAGTTGAGGGCCAAGACGAAGCTTGAAACATCCCAAAAGCAACAAACCAATGAAAGGGAGAAGTCATCAACACAAGAGTTGCAAGTCTCCTCAGAGGGGTTGATTCCCGTCGACCAACTAAAAGAGTTCATCATGGAGACTATTAAAGACAAACTCGATGAAGGCTCTAAGTCGTCTATGACTTACATGAAGCCATACACACAAAGAATTGATAATCTGAAGATGCCAGTTGGCTATCAACCTCCCAAATTTCAACAGTTCGATGGCAAGGGCAACCCAAAACAGCACGTGGCTTACTTCATCGAAACATGCAACAATGCGGGGACTTAAGGAGATCATCTCGTGAAGCAATTCGTCCGATCTTTGAAAGGGAATGCGTTTGACTGGTACACTGACTTGGAAGTCAACTCAATTGATAGTTGGGGGCAATTGGAACAAGAGTTTCTCAACCGCTTCTACAGCACCCGTCGGACAGTCAGCATGATCAAGCTCACAACTCGCACCAATGGAAGGAAGAGTCGGACATTGACTATACAAAGCGTTGGAGAAATTTGAGCCTCAATTGCTAGGATAGACTGTCCGAGACTTCAGCAATTGAAATGTGCATCCAAGGAATGCATTGGGGTCTCCGATACATACTGCAAGGGATCCAACCTAGAACATTCGAAGAACTAGCTACTCGAGCTCATGACATGGAGCTAAGCATGGCTACAAGTGGAGCCGAGGGGCCACCTATCCAAGAGTCCCACAGGTTTAAAGAAAAGCAAGAAATCGGGAGAGGGGGCAAGCCTTCTTCTAAACCTCCGGCCAAAGAATCCATGGCAGTGAACACAATCCCTTTTAAGTTGTGAGAAAAGTCAAGCGATATGAGTGGCGAGAAGGAAGAAGACAAAGAAAATTGACTCTAAGAGAGATGCAGACAAAGCAGTATGCTTTCCTTGACTCTGATGTCTCCAGAATTTTTGATGACTTGCTCAATGCGAATCTCATTGAACTTTTCGAAATGAAACGACCTGAAAAGGAGGGAAGAATCAATGACCCGAAGTACTCCATCGACTAGTGGGACACCCAATCCATGACTGTTTCATATTCAAAGACAAAGTCATGCAACTAGCCTGCCAAGGAAAGATCTCGCTTGAAGATGATAATGCGGCCTCAAACCTGATCACTATCACATTCGGATCATTTGACGTTATGATGCAGAATACGGTTGAACTCGAAGAAAAGGTTTCATGCAACATGACACATGCAGAAGAAACTCTTTTTGGAGAAGATTATCTCTCCAACACAAAGATCTCTCATGAGGAATGCATGTCAGCAATGACCTTTACTGATGAAGATCTACTACTCTGCTCTAAACCGCATAATAGACCATTGTTCATAACTTCTTATGCACGTGAGCAAAAAGTCAACCACATACTAATTGATGGAGGTTCTGCGGTCAATATTCTGCCGTTACGCACAATGAAGGAATTAGGGGTTTCCATAGAAGAACTAACAAGTAGTTGTTTGATGATCCAAGGCTTCAACCAAGGAGGACAACGGGCTCTTGGCATCATAAGAACGAACTTGTTGATGGAGGATATGTCGTCAACAGCCTTGTTCCATGTCATAGATGCCAAGACATCATACAACATGCTCCTCGGCCGACCTTGGCTACATGAAAATGGCGTCGTTCCTTCTACTCGGCACCAATGTTTCAAGTACTCACGAGACGGTGTTGTGAAGAAAGTGCTCGCTGACAATAAACCATTCACCGAAGCTGAGTCTCATTTCGCCAATGCCAAATACTACCTTGGGAGTACAAAATCTAAGCAAGACTCATCCATTGGGAAGTCCGAGATACAACACGGCCAAGATGAAGAAAGTAAAAGTAGAGCAACCTCTTCAGCGGACGACAACAAAAGTAGTCCGAAAGAAAATCCTCTCTCATAGGGTTAGACTCACTAAAAGAGTTGGTACTTCCACTAACAAGTCTCGATGCAAGGAAGTCTCAACCACTCAAAGGGTTTGTACGGCCAATCCAAGGACCCAAAATGGAACACGGAGAACATTTAGAGCTAAAACATGCAGACGGCTTCGACCCCAAAGAATACAAACTTCCTGTCAAAGTCAGATATAATCCACAAGAAGGGGCTACTCTAGGGAAACTCTCACCGAAAGCCAGCAGTGAACAAGTACACGGACTTAACGCAACCCAAAGAATGTTAAGAGAAAAGGGACATACTATTTAGAGCTCTCGATTAGGCCTGGGATTCACTCCATGGAATCCAATTCGCGTAGCTATCAAAAGAGCTAGCACCAACCACATCGCTGAAGAGGAATGTTCGTCAACAAGTGACGGTCTTGGCAATAAAGAAAGGAAGATGAAACGCATATTTGTCTTCGACAGACTTGGGCCCCTTAGAAAATTTAGATGTAGGAGGGCACAAATCAAGGGTCAAGCATCTCTACAAAGTCCAAATACCATAAGAAAGCTCGTGGACCACAAGTACTTCGAAGCTTTATTCCATCACGCATGAAGCAGTGCACCAATCTGATTATATCATGCGACAGAGTTTTGAAAGTCAAGTTGCAAACTATTGTCTTCACGAGAACCCAAGACAATGAAGATGATGATAAGGAAAGTGTAGCTTCATCTTACTATATCAGTATTAATGAAGAGAAAATTGCTCAAGTTGAGGACGAGATTGTAACAACACATCATATAACTTTGAGTGAATAAGATCCAGTTGAGGAAGAGGATGCAGAAGCTGCTCCTCCTGAGCTCGAAAAAGGTGTTAAAGCCACTGTTGATGAATCCCCGACCAATCTACATTAGTACTTTATTGACCGCCGACGAGGAGGAAGCATACATTGAGTTACTGCATGAATTCAAAGATGTGTTTGCATGGTCATACAAGAAAATGCCCGGCCTAGACCCAAAGGTAGCGGTTCATCACTTGTCAATCAAGAAAGGAGCTAGCCCTGTTAAGCAAGCTCAACGTCGATTCCGACCCGAGTTGGTCCCTTTGATTGAAGTCGAAGTCAACAAACTCATCGAGGTTGGATTCATTCGAGAAATCAAATATCCGACATGGATATCAAGCATTGTCCTCGTGAGGAAGAAAAACGGACAAATTCGACTTTGTGTCGATTTTAGGGATTTAAACAACGCGTGCCCGAAGGATGATTTTCCCTTACCCATCACAGAACTCATGATTGATGCCACAACCGGCCATGAAGCTTTGTCTTTTCATGGATGCGTCATCTGGGTACAACCAAATACGTATGGCACCAAGAGATGAAGAACCAACGGCTTTTCATACCCCGAAAGGGATATCCTGCTACAAAGTAATGCCGTTTGGCCTGAAGAACACCGGCGCAACGTATCAAAGGGCCATGCAGAGGATATTTGATGATATGCTTCACAAAAACGTCGAGTGCTACGTCGACGACCTTGTCGTAAAATCCAAAAGAAGACAAGATCATCTCCAAGACTTGAGGAAGATATTTGAACGACTACGAAGATATCAACTCAATATGAATCCATTGAAATGTGAATTCAGCGTCACTTCAGGAAAGTTCCTCGGTTTTATCGTACGCCATCAAGGGATAGAGATCGAGCAAGCCAAGATCGACGCAATATTAAAAATGCCCGAACCTCGAAACATCCATGACCTTAAAAGCCTACAAGGAAGGCTAGCATATCTTCGAAGGTTCATTTCAAATTTTGCTGGACGATGTCAACCCTTCAGCTGCATCATGAAAAATGGTGTTCCATTTGAATGGGATGAAGCTTGTCGTAACGTTTTCAAAAGCATAAAGTCATGCTTGATGAAACCTCTTGTATTGGTGGCACCAGTACCTGGACGCCCACTAATTCTCTATATAGCTGCTCAAGAATGTTCAGTTGGGGCCTCACTTGCACAAGAGAATGATAATGGGAAGGAGAGTGCTTTGTACTACTTGAGTAGAATGATGACACCTAACGAGTTGAAATACTCACCAATTGAAAAGATATGTTTGGCACTCATCTTCACAATCCAAAAATTGAAGCACTATTTCCAAGCACATACCGTGCGTCTAGTGTCGAAGGTAAATCCACTAAAGTATGTCATGTCAAAACCAGTTCTATCTGATAGGCTTGCAAGGTGGTATCTTCAGCTGCAACAATTCGAGATTGTGTATGTTCCTCAAAAGGCAGTGAAGGGGCAAGTATTAGACTTCTTAGGTGATCACCCTCTCCCTGCGGAGTGGGAGTTGTCTAGCGATCTCCCTGACGAAGATGTCCTTGTCATTGAAGTCACCCCTCCTTGGAAGATGTACTTTGATGGAGCTTCACACAAGGAAGGAGCCGGTGCCAGAGTCATATTCGTCACATCTGATGGAGAAATATTGCCATATTCCTTGACTCTAACTCATAATTGCTCCAACAATATCGCCGAATATGAAGCTCTTATCCTTGGTCTCGAGATGGCGGTTGACATAAAGCAAATGCACCTTAAGGTGTATGGAGACTCTAAATTGGTGATTAATCAGCTCCTCGGATTATACGAAGTCAAGAAACTCGAGCTATTTCCATATTTTGATTATGCCAAAAGACTCATGGGATGGCTTGGAGACGTAGACGTCAAGCATATGCCAAGAAAAGATAACACACAAGCTGATGCACTTGCCAAACTTGCCTCTAGCCTCACCACACTCGAAGATAATACTCGCATTCCAATATTCAAGAGTTGGGTGGTGCCCCCAATTTTCGATGATGTTGACGGCGAAGAAGAAGAAGAGAATCATGTTGTCGAGGTATTTGAAATAGAGAAAGAAGATTGGCGCCAGCCGCTCATAGACTACTTGAAGTATGAGAAGTTGCCTGATGACCCACGTTGAAACTTCGACATTCGGAGGCGTGCGGCCCGCTTTATTCACTACAAGGACACACTTCACAGGCGTTCATTTGATGGGATCTTCTTACGTTGCCTAAGTGAAGATGAAGCAGCTCAAGCTATGGAGGAAGCTCATTCCGGTGTTTGTGGCGCTCATCAGTCAGGCCTAAAATTGCACTTCTGTCTAAAGAGGATGGGTTGTACTACTGGCCTACCATGGTGTCACCTGCTGCCCCTTAGCCAAGACGGTCGGCAGTGACTTGCGGAGGACGTGCGGGCGGCAAGGGGATGCTGGCCGGCACACAGGTGCACAAACGGCAAGTGAGCAGAGACTCTTACCGAGTGGGGATCGCAATACTGTTAGTAAGGGAACTTCCTTGATGTGTGAGGATGCTATCCGCCAAGTATGAAGTCGTTTCATGAATATTTTGGCATGGAGTTATAAGGGCGACTACCGGGCGCCATCCTGTGCGCGAGCAGGAGATTGAAGTGCAAAGTAGAGTGCTTTATCTTTCAAGATTTGCATAACTGTTTCAATGGTGTGTTTCCATGGAGTTTTGGGAACATCTCCACCAAGTTTCAGAGTTAGACGGTTCCGATTGAGTAGGAAACGGCGACGATGTTTGGAGCCTGCCAGTGTAGTGGCGAGAGGGCTATTTCAGAATATTGCGGGGGCAATTCTCGGATGATGGATGATCGGCTGGGGCTAACATTATGGATTTGTGATGTAGACATCGTAGGCTACACAACGGTTCAAGCGGCACATGATTTGGACGTCGGACGAGGGAGATAGCAAAAAGGTGCGCTCTTCGGCCACTTTAATGTCTACTGCTGGAATAAGGGAAATTCTTTTTAAGCCTATTATAAGGGGGGCATGCAGTGGTGATCTCCAGCCAGCCTCCCCCGTGCAACAAGGCACTAAATAAGCAACCCTTGGGGGCATGTTGGGGCCTCCAAGGTCCGGCTTTAGGCACCTCGAAGGGAGGGCTAAAGTCCCCGGACGGGCGGCGTAGGGCCAGGATGGCCTACGTTGGGCAAGAAAATGGTCAAGAGGTTCCATGCTATGCGCAAGGTTGCCCCGCGGGCTGCGGGAAATCAGGGGCAACACCTCTAGGCCGAATGAGCAATCGAGGCAAGCACTCCAAGACCTCGTGAGCTAACTCGTAACATGTGCTATTTGGGTTCTAGCCATGCACGGGGGTCCGTTGGCTAAGATATGCGATCGTGGGGCAACGCCGCATTGTGGGCAAATTGGGAGGCCACGCCGAAAGGCAAGAAGGCATGTCGGACATGTCGTGCTGGAATGATGCAAGATGTGGGCATCCGGATTGGGCCACGGACTTGTGATGTTTTCCTACTCGGGCGAGGCATACGAGACGGGCATGGTGAAGACATGCGCCGGTTATGTACCGAGTGAACGTTGAGCGTGCAATAGGCGTTGTGGGCAAGCATGGCCCATAGTGCCGAGAAGGAGCAAGGATGCTCCGCGCCATTGCGAGACGTATCGAAAGGACCCAAGATTGTGGGCGAGATACATGATGGCGAGCTAGCTAGTTGGGGCCGGACATGAAGACACGCAAGGCGTGCGGGCCGCGACCCTCGACGAACATGGGCATTTCGGATAGGCGAGTGCCGGGCACAAGGTGCCGCATAGGGAGGCATTCGAATGTCGCGCTGGTGAGCTGCGAGTGTCGAAGACACACGACGGGGAAACCGTTAGGACTCGAATGGACGAAGGCCAGTTGAAGGTTGAGTGCAACCTGAGAGGCATCACGGGCGAAAATGAAATATTCCGCTGCGACAAAAGAGTCCGCCCATGACACATGGTCAAGGATTGCATTTACGCACAAAGATCCCAAACGTGTCAGTTCCATGCTAACTTCATTCACCAACCGCCAGAGCCGTTACACCCGACAGTTGCGTCATGGCCATTTGATGCTTAGGGCTTAGATATGGTTGGGCCTCTAACAAAGTCTTCTGCCGGACATTTGTATATCTTGGCTGTGACCGACTACTTTTCCAAGAGGGCTGAAGCCGTACCCCTCAAGGAAGTAAAGAAGAAAAATGTCGTTGACTTTATCCGCATCAACATCATCTATCGCTATGGAGTTCCCCGCTACATCATCACCGATAATGGGAAGTCTTTCTGCAACAGCCTGAGAGACAAGCTCACCCAGAGTTCAACTTCAAGAAGAGAAAATCCTCAATGTATACGCGTCTGCAAATGGACTAGCTGAAGCATTCAACAAAACTCTGTGCAACTTGTTGAAAAAGGCGGTCGCCAAGTCAAAAAGAGATTGGCACGAGCGAATGGGAGAGGCTTTATGGGCTTATAGAACCACTTACCGCACACATACTCAAGCAACCCCTTATGCCTTGGTTTATGGCACGGAGGTTGTCGTCCCTCTCGAGCAACAAATCCCATAGTTGAGAATTGCTATTCAAGAAGGGCTAACCCAAGAAGAAAATGCACGCTTGCGCCTTGAGGAGTTGGAAGCTCTAGATGAAAAGAGGTTAGAAGCACAACAAAGACTTGAGTGTTATCAAGCTTGTCTCTCAAGGGCATTTAATAAGAAAGTATGGTCTCGCTCTTTTCAAATTTGCGATTTTGGTGCTTGCTGTGAGAAGACCCATCATGACCACTCACCGTACTGAAAATAAGTTCATATCGAAGTGGGATGGTTCTTATGTCATCAAGGAAGTCTACACAAACGGCACTTACAAGTTGGTCGTTGAAGATGGCTTGAGAATTTGTCCAATCAATGGGAAGTTCTTGAAAAGATACTACGCATAAGGAAAGCAAGGAAGAAAATGCTCTATGACGCACGAACCTAAACTGCATGTTACTCCTGGTCCGCATAAGTATAAACTATGTATGGCACCCCCTTTAAACAAGAAAAAAAAAAAAGAAAATTCAAGTTTCTTTGAACTACGTTATGACTTGATCCCTTCACGGGGTACGTAGACAACTTAGATATTTTCTAAGTTCAGTCATAAATTTGTAATGAATTATGTTTTTCACGTTGTACAATTAATTCGTTGCAAATTTGGAGTTACATTCTTTCATATGGGATAGTTGATTTGTCATGTATCCATTCTATCTCATGAACTTCAAACGAAATATGCACAAAGATTCCAAGATAGAGAAAATGAACTTCTATTATGTAATCTCAAAAGGAAACAATGAGGTTCATGACTTAGAACAAAAGGACAAATAAAGGGACTCAACAAGGATAAAGTCCTAAACAAATCTCAAACAAAAGGACTCAAACTCTTCAACTCTTCCTTGAGGGCTTCCAAAGTTGCTTTTGAAAACTCCAAATTCTCAACCACGTCATTATCGAGTGGGGTAGTATTCTCAAGCGCTGCAATTTCCTCTTCTATCCCACAAACTTCGACTTGAGCGCTACGAAAAAGTTGTTTTTGCCCCTTTAGAGTGGCACACATGTTTGTTCTCTGCTTCTTCAAAGCAACAATCTCCTTCTCAATGCGCTCTAATTCATCTACCGTGGATTGGACCTTGGAAGCCTCTTCACTCTCTTTAACTTGGGCATATTGGAGACAATCGTTGGCTTCCTTTAACTGGAGCTCAAGAAGACTTGTGGATAACTTTTCAGAAGACGATGACCCTGCTTCATCATAAGCGGCAGCCTTGGCAAAGAACAAGTTCAATGACTCTTTCTACTTTATAAATATCAAACTTTTGAAAGCTCTTCATAGATTCAAGGACGAAGTAAACGTCTTCTTTTATTGATGAAATAAAGTCAACTGAGGTCTTTGATATCTTCGCGAGAAGGTCACTCCACAACTTTTGAAGAAACTCCTTTTGATGATTAAGGACAAATCTCTCGCCATCGAATACAGACACTGCAGCACGACAAGGAGTTTGTTCTACCTTAAGTCTCATTCCAAGTGGAGGAGGCCCAAAAACTGATCCTTGGCTATCTTCAGAAGTTTCATCATCTTCGGCTGCTAGAACTTCATCCTCTAACTGCAATAATGCATCAACTTAAGTTAGAAACAAAAGAAGACGTTACCACTCAAAAGAAGAAGAAAAAAAAAGAGTTAGAAAAAAAAAAAAAAAAAAAAAAAAAAAAAACCTCCTTGACAAAATTCAACATTGATGGCGCACGACTTGAGGCATCACTATCTCCATCAATGTCTGTTGGCTTTGAATGGCCGAAATCTCTCTTCGACCTCTTTCAATGACGATCGGGTATGTTGCTCCCACTTTCCTCAAGGGTCGAGAAATGCTTTTTCTCTTACTTACTTCAAGAAGTCCGACAACTTGGGGATTATGCTTAGGAGGAAGAGAAACAACATGCTCATGATGTGAACCTTGAGCGACTCCTTTGCCACGTTCTTTGAGATGAACCTTACTTGAGTTAGAAACAAGCAACCTCACCATGTTTTCTTCAAGATAACCACCGTGAGTTTCGGCCCACCATTTCTTGTACGCCTTTTCCATGGTCTTGGAAACCACACCTTTTCCATGGTCGTGGACGAGATGCATAAACGCCAGTGGCGAATTCCATCTTCCAAGGAAGCCCTGCGAATGTCTAGCGAAAGAATTCCCGACACTTCTTGAAAGAACCAAAATTGGCGACCGAACCGATGGGGGCTATATGGCTCAACTACAAAGGATCGCCTTGACGCAAGGGAAGGTAATTTGAACGAATAGCCAAGAAATAAGTTTCTTGAACTTCCTTGGCATGCCCATCATCTATAAATGAGAAGTCCTTGTCCTTCGTGATCATATTGCAAGTCCAAGCGACAAAGTCACCTTTGTGAAGTCGTTTTCTCGCCTCTTGTGGGTCGTAATATTCGCTCCACCTTCACCTGAGAAGAGCGTCATTTTGGGCCCATGTACACCTTGCAAAAATTGGTAGTGAGTCTTGAAATAGTGTGCTATCCAACTATAAACGAAATGAATCGGAAATGGAGAATACACACGAGTTGGTCTTGGAGAGTTGGAGATCTTGTTCAAACCTTTGTAGATACTCGCCAAGACAGGAACAGCTAGACCAATATTTCGACTGGATGCCATGATACTCACCACTTTGAAAGTGCTTGGACGTATTAAACCAATGTCATCAGTGGGAAGAACAAACGTGTGGAGCCAACACACCAAGTATGCTGCCAAGAATGTCTCTTCTTTTAAGCTCCCTTCAATGTCAAGTTTCGAAAATATTGCTTCATCTGCGGTGGACCACTTGCCATGCACTCCAAAGGTTCCGGAAGGATTGTGAGTTGGCTTGGTACAAACCGTCTTTTTCTCTTTATGCGGAGGAGGCTCGCAATACTTCGTGGACCTTTTAAACCAAAACTTGATCCACTTGTCGGTAGAGACTTGAAAAAGTTGACCTCCACTACTACTTCCTTGAAGCAAATGATAGGCATGGCGCAAAAACCTGCAAGTACGACGCACAAATCTTCATCCCGTTTCGTCAACGCCGTCAAGCTCCTTCGCACTTGGAACAACTTCGTTATAGAGGAGTCTGGTCATTGAAAGTCTAGCGAGGGTATGAAGGTCCCATAGTGAGATCGACAACTCCCTAAAGGACGTTAAAAGAGTGTTGGTTGATGAGTACCACGCCTCGCAAAACGCTTTGATGACATCAGAATTGCGGTCATAACTGAACAACAAGGCGTACACTGAGTTGTATACTTGAGTAGCAATTAGTTTGTTCTCACATCGGGTAAGGATGTCTTCAGTACACTCCCAATAGCCTTTGATATAGCGACATTCACTGGAAAATTGAATGGCATCTCCCCACTTGGCTCTGCCTTCAATAATGCGGCGGCCTAATGTTGATAGGTGACTTGGTTCGTTGGAACGGTGGTGATGAGTTGCTTGCAAAAATCGCACCTTTGACGTCTTGCTCAGTGGAACCTGTCAAAACCATTGCTCCGTGTAAAGGGGATTTGTCAATCTTGGCCATTGTTTCGCATATCGACCAATAAGAGGAGCATGAGTCATCAAAGTTGTTCCCTTATCCTCGGATTGCTTCTCGTCATCAAGAATAACCAAATGTTGCACTCCGGAAGAAGATGAAAAATCCTTCAAATAAACCATCTTGGAACCTATTAAAAATCAAGGGAAAAGATGAGTTAAAAAAAATTACATGGTTGTTCTCGCAAATTCAAGAAAATGAAGAAAGGAAACGAAAAAAACGACCTTGTTTGTTTCAAAAACTGATGCAAAATGAAGGAGGGGAAGCTAACTTTGTTCTGCAAAGATATAAACAAGAAGGGTGAAAATAGAGGAACCAAGAGACCCAAATCTGGAAAAACAAAAAAGAGAAGAAAAAATGTGCAGCTTCTTCCGGTCAACTCAACAACTGGGTTGTATAAAAAATTATGTCTCGACAAAGTTCGTTGCTGCAGAACGCTCACCAATAACTCAGGGAGAAGAATGAATTTTTTTTCTCCAACACTAGAGACTTTAGAAGAGAAAATTATGCCGTGAACTTCCCTCAAGATTAAGCGAGAAATAAAGGAGTATCTCTTTTATAGTTTCGTTAGACCACGATGGTTGGGAATTTTCTGTTCTTTCAGTAGCTTGAAAAGGGAAGAGAATTAAAGCATTTTCTATTTTCACCTACGAATTTCCATCGGCCATGGAAGAATTGAATCGCCAGAATTCATCGCGCTCGAAGTATGGAAATTTTACCAATTCTATCCCAGATTGTGCAAGCAAATTCCAATACTTCAAGCCTGAATCTCATCTGCCAAGAACTCGCTCCCATCTTACCATTGAAAGAGTCACAACACAAATGGAACTTTGCAAAGAGGGAAAGAGTATACGCCACATAAAACTGACTAGTGAAAAGGAAACTTCCATTTTTGTTTAAGTTGCCAAGGAAACTCATGGTCAGACAAAGGAAGAAACATGAAAAGAAAAAAAAATCGGAAAAAAAGGAAAGACAGAAAAAATATTCCTTCCATTCCAAAAGGCCCAGCAGGAAATTTCCTCAGGCAAACACAACAATTGGCTTCCAAAATTAACTGAAAGTCTTCTATGCTTCTCAAATCCGAAAGCATCTGCCGAAACTCGCCGAAACCTTTCTTTCCAAAATTAGGATTCAGAGGCTCCGTTTACAGAGAAAATCTGAAAATTGCAAAAAACAAAAGAGAGCATGAAATCTGATGAAGAAAAATCACAGCTGAGAAAAGAAGAAAAGGGAATAAAATGGAAAAGGAAGTTTTCTTTTACTATTAAGAAAACTCATGGCTAAGGAACCAAATTTTGAAAGCAAATAAGAAATGAAAAAGAAAAAAAAAACGGAAAGAGGCTGAAGCAAGAATCAGAGAACAAAAAAAAAATGAAAGGAAAGAAAAAGGGAAAAAGAAAATCTGAAGAAAAAGGAAAATGGAGAGAAGAAAAGAAAAACAGAAAGAAGAGGAAGATGAAAGAAACGGGGAAAACAGAAATAGCAGAAAAGAAGAAGGAAAGATATAGAAAGGAAAAAGGGAAGGGAGGAAGGAAGGAAAAAAAAGGGAAAATGGGCTCTCTCCAAATGGGCCATTCGGTCTGCAAAGGGAAGGAAGAAAATAAAGGCTTGAGCTACAAAAAGGGAAGAGAAAAGAGGACTTTGGGCCAAAAAAATGAGCCCACACACAAAAAAAAAATTCAAGCATTTAGTCTAAAAAAAGGGGGCCTTCCCATGTGTTTGTCAAACCTCAAATTGCATAAAAAAAAAATTGCAAAAAAATTTCGTGACTTATTCACTCCAAGACGTGCTTCGAAACATTGTCCTTGAACAAGTCTCGAATGGGCATTTGTAGATAAATGAAATTTGTGCCCAATAAAATTACACCACGTAGAAAATAATATATTAAATATCAATTTCTATTTATATTTTGGGAATCTTAATTAAATTTAATTCCTAAAGTAAATAGCTAATTAATTGATATTAATATTTATTTTTTGGTCAATCAAATGATGTCAAGTGTCAAATTTCATATTCTTGGCAAGTGGATCAAATATTCCAAATCAAGCAAGTGCGAGTCAATATGAAAAAAAATCGTATCTTGCAAATATGGAAGCAAATGACGAAGGGCCAATCAAATCACGCCACCTTATCAAGTAAATATGGAAAAGTCTTCTACCATACAACTATAAATAGGGGTTCTCTACACAATTGAAAACACAATTGAAAGCACAAGCAAGAGAGCATTCAAGAAGCTTCAAAATCCTCTCAAGCACAAATTAAGGAGAATCCACGGTGTTCAAGCAAAGTTCAAGGTGTTCTTCGCGGAAATCATCCAAATCCAACGTTTAATTCGAGAACAAGTCAAAGGACCCGCGGATTAACATTATCAAAGCACAAATTCACCTTGGCAGAAGATCAAAACTTCAATTCCACCAAGATTCACAAAGAGTTCAAGTCAAGTCTTCCAAAATTATAGCGTTTAATTCGGGAATAAGTCAAAAGACCCCCCAATTAACGTTATTGAAGATCCAAATCAACATCGAAAAAGATCCAAACGTCAAGTTCTTCTTTCAAAGTTGCCGAAATTGAAGCTTGTGAAGAATCAGAGGCTTAAACTAGAGATACACACCCACAAGACATTTGATTAAATTCAAAAATCATTTATAATATTTTTATTGTTTCAATAAATTCATAAACACGAAATTTGCGTTACAGGGTACTGTTAGCTATATTTAGTGTCTGATAAAATGAAGTATCAATTTGGAAAAGTTTTCGCTTTGTTAAAATTTTCTTTTTTCGGATTGAAATCATGCGAGTTTTGCTATAAGTTTTTTGTTCTGCAGAGTTGCTGTTAGAGTTCATTTGTGTTGATGCTTCTGCTCTCTGCTTTGCTTTTGTAATCCTTCAATTAGATCTCGTGTAAGTTCCAACAATTGTAGTCATAACCCAACCCCCTTATCTGAAGATTTTTTGTTGAATTCTGGAGTCATTTCTCGAACAGTTTGATTTACCCTACTGTCTTTGTTGTATGCTTTATATATAAAATGCTTCAATTAGCCCATATGCTATTTCTTTTGTCTGAGAGTTGGCTTGTTCTTTCTTTTTCTCTTTTCCTTATTCCGAGAATGAGTTGATTCAATGGTGTTTGGTCGACCTAAACTACATTATTTGTATCACATGTTTATTGAGCAAGTTTGTCCCAATTTTGAGTGTCAGTTGATACACAGAATTTTTTAATCAAATTTTGCTGAGATGGAAAGAAATTCCAAAGTATCTCCCAGTTTCTCATTCTTATCTCAAATCAATCCAAATTATTCCTTTAATTTTCTGTAAATTTTTTTAAAAAATAAGTTTGTTTTTGTAATTTTAGAAAATAATTTTCTGTAATTATTAAAAAAAATCTGAATATTTTTCCTATTTTTTTGAAATTTCTGTAATTTGTTGGATACTTAGGAAAGTAATGGAGATTGGGACTTTAATGCTATTTTTTGGAAAATAAGGACTTTAATGCTATTTTTAAAAAAATGTAGATCCATGACTATCGGTGCTCCCGTGGGCAGCGGAGGTCGCGGTACGTATGTCATAATTATAATTTTCAATTGTAATTTATTTGTTCTAATATTAATAATCAATTAATCTGTTCGCAGGAGCTGTTTATGAGGATGCTGCAGGAACGCCAGCCAAACAGTAATCAAGATCCTCTAATATCCTCTCAAGGCTCGGTGGCCCCGATCGAGCAACAGATGTGGATGTCAGTGGCGGGAGGCCGAAAGAGGGGCCGAGTATTCGGTCTCTGCTCCGAGTCCCACCGCACAAATACTGGACCATCACAGCCCAGCTCATCCGCTGCTCCATCGCCCTCGCCACCACAACAGCAACGCCCCCACTTTGATGATCGGGTCGCGACTCTCGAGGAGTTTATGCGGCGGATGGACCCCACCTTTATGCCTCCTCAATCGCCTCCAGCTGATCCCCCGACAACCGACGACGAGGACGAGGAAGACACTGTTAATGGGTAGACTCGTCTAATTAAGGATTTTTATTTTATAAATGACAATGTTTAAACAATATTTTTATTTTGTCGGCTATATTATTTATGCTTTTTATATAATATTTCACATTTAATAAATTAAATTACATATATAATGAATATTTCACATTTACGAAATTAAACTACATATTAAATAAAAAATTAAACTAAATTAAATAAAATCAAAAATATAAAATTTAATCTTGTAACGTCTTTTAGAATACTTCTACATATCATAGAATTACAAAGTCGTTCCAAAGACCGTGCATAAGATTCTTATCCATTTTAAAAAAGCCGTCCCAAAAACCAGTACAAAAACAAAATAAAAACAGTAACAAACGCAATTACAAAATGGTCACACAAAGCATTACAAAGCTCATTCCAAATGTTATGGAAAAAGTAATTAGTAATACCGAAATAAAGCTGTTACAAAATAATGACAAGTATTGTAACGGCCAACGTAGGCCGGTGCAAGAACCCTTCCAAATTGTAACGGCTTTCAACTAAATCGTTACAATTTTTTATAACTCATAAAATAGTTGCGGATTCCTTGGCAATACAAAAGTCATTACAATGTCCAAAAGTTGTTCCAAATTAATAATTTGGCCGTTACTATAAAGTAAATTTTTTGTAGTGCTTGCACTGTGCTGCTGGCAGTTGCTGCCAGCTGCAATTTTTTTTAACCAATTCTTTTTATAAAATTTATGCTATAAAACTGAAATACAAACATGCATTGACACAAAATCCAATTCTAAAAAATTCATAGATATCCATAATTTTAAAAGCAAAATTAACACATATTTTTTAAATATATAATCATGCTTTAAAGCCATAAATCATGCTTTCTAAGGCAAATTAAAATGTTCTTCATGCTTAACACATAAAAATATGTTTATCCTATAACCACAACACTGAATCGTACTCTGATACCACTGAAAGAATCAGGTACAGCTTAGGAACGCAATAGAAGTGCAACATACAAAAAATTTGAACGGTTTCAAAGGGATTAATTAATTGATCCAATCAATTAATCAAGCCGAAAATCCAATAAACTAATCCAATAAATTTAAAGGTTCTAAGTTCAAAAATTAATCAATCTAATTAATTAGTTCTTGGACCATCCATCAAATGGATTTCCCGATAAATGATCCAATCATTCATTTTATACTTGAATTAATTCATTTCTTCTAGAATTAATTCCAAATTAATTTACCAATTCCACAGTGGTTTGTGTGTGATTTTTTAGGTGCACCCTCAGCTAGACTTGGGCTTGTGTCCAACATAATTGATCAATTAAATCCAATTTAATTAATTATTTTAATTAACTATTAATCGGAAACGCCCGTCAGCATGGGCAGTCGTCTAGCAATGGTCCATGACACTAGAGACTAGGTCAATGTTGGCGTGAATATTTAGGCTCCTGAGTTCCATACAGGTACGTTCCTTCCATCATCTCCCTATCTAAGTCTAGGGAAAGGAATTGTTTGTCGGTTCTCATCCTCGACTAGACAATTATGCTCTCATGACGCATTTGCTCTATTGATCGACCTAGGAAATCATTTCCTGCTTGACCAATCGTTGTGACCATAGTCTCAAAGAGTCTAAATTGTCTTAGAGTGTATAGGAGACTCAACTATCATATGCTGACAGGTGAAGGATCCTATCTGGAACCCACCGTCCTCACTGCATATTCTGACTGCACGGATAAGGCTTATAATGAATGCATCCCTAGATACGGACATCTCTCGCTAGATCCAAGGTACATCCATCATATGCATGTGAGTGTCATGGTTCCTCAAGTACGAGGACTAATCTCGTACCATAGGAGCCGGAGTTTCTACCGACCAAGTCTCTAAAGCTTTCATATGACAACTCCCCCTTGAGTCAGTTCAGTCAACTCGACAACCCTGGTCGAACAAACCCACTAAAATTGCATAGACGTCCAACATTTGTCACCGATAAAACACGACACTTATCGAATGAATGCAATACTTAGTGCAAGTCTCTATAGAGCTCTCGATGCCCTGCCTCGAGATCCTCGACTTGAAACATTTTAGACCAACCCTTAGAAGTTGATTTCATAGTTGTCATCCAATACGCAACCCAACTACATGGGTTATCCAATTACTCCTTGGGCATTTGTTGTGACGTTAAATGTTATTTAACCTAATCAGTAAGCACAACAAACACATAGTGCCACGAATGAAAACTTACTACATCTATTAAGTCAAAATTACTTCAATAAAGATTGCTAAATAGTACCTAAAACCGTCAATCCAGTTGGCGTTCTAGTCACCTATTCTAACATTAGTAGTGATTTAATGTTTTAATTAAAATAATTTTGTTAATTTTTTAAAGTTTAATATTTATATTTAATATAGTAATTTTATTATTTGAGGGTTATTTAATTACTATGTAATAATGTACTAAAATAATTATTAATCTCTTATTGAAGAAATATTATATCGGAGATTAATTTTTTTAATTACAATATACTATACAAAACTTAAGAGATTAATTTTATATTGTAATTAATAAAATTAGTATCCTATTTAAGACGACTTCAGCTCACTTTTTTTCTAAAATAAATAAAATAAAATTGGGGAAGTCATCACTTCAGCGAGGACTTGCCTATTTTTTATTTTTAATTGATGGTACAAAAATGATATCAACTAAACTTGTACAAGTTGGGACGCAATTCTATATAATTACACTACAAGCCTCTTTTTCTTTATTTTTTCTCCTTCGCCTTCTCAATGACAAATGGGTATTTATATAATTAATGCAATTTTTTGCTAATTAAGGTAGGTAAGGTAAAGTATTAATTTATCCCTCACCTACCCCTATTACATAGCTAGGGTTAATTGGCCATGATCATTTCAGTAATTCGCTACATTCGCGTCAATTTGGTAAGTCAATATTTCTGTTTTTCTTTGATTTTTTTTCTTTTTCAACACCTTCCTTTTCTGGGAATATCAACATTTTCTATTCTCTTTTATTTCTTTCCTGTTTCAGCACCTTCTCTTTCGAGAATGACTACCTTTCCTTTTCTAAGTTTGTTTTTTCCTCCATCAACATCCCCCAATTTCTAAATATCCTTGGGATATTCAAGACTTAACTTGGATGACAGGCACTTTTGCAAACCTATTCTAATTTAAGCTGCCGATTGTAAAAAACTTATAAGCTAAAGTACTAGTTCATTAATTTGGTTTTAACGAGAGTACAATTGCAGGGCTTAGCCTCCCCTATGGGGCGGGGGGAGATAATATCTTTATGTCGATCGTAATTCTAATACAAGTTTATATTAATTATTAGAAAGTCTGTTTTTATTTTGTGGTTGAACTTTAAAATTTATGAGAAGTTTATTTATAATTCGTTAATTGGAATTTTGTTTTCTTGTCGCATGTTTTTTTTTTTTTTTTCCATTTCTTTGGACTAGTGCACTTATTTCTTGTCTAAGATTTATTAGGAGTTCTCATATTTATTCCTTGCTTCGAGGTGTCCTATTATGCTCTTCAAGGAATTTTAATTGTCATTGGCTTCAGGGCATTCTATCATGCGCCTTAAGGAAGCCTGATTGTTATTGGCTTTGAAAAATTATTTTATGCGTCTCAAGAAAGCTTGTTTATCATTAGCTTCGGGGCGTTCTTTTTATACGCCTCAAGGAAGCCTGATTGTCATTGGTTTTAGGGTGTTCTATCATGCGCCTCAAAGAATCTCTTACGAATTTCTTTAAAATTGAGTTTCTTACTCCCAATTTGGGGGCATAATTTTTCATGATGAACATTCTATTAAAAGAATCGGTACGGCCTGAGAACGCAGTAAAACGTAAAATTCAAAAAATCAAAATTGATTTCAAAGGGGTGATCCCTTTGAATTTTCGGGCGTTCGGTGTTTTTCAAGAGCATAATAACAAAAATAAGCATGCCAGACATGTGGCTAAAGCAAAAAAACGAAAAGTACAGACATTTACCGGAACTTTACCTTTTCGTTTTCAATAGGCGAACAACAACGAGTTGTCCCTTTTTGTTTCTTTTTCCGGTTCACTTTAGGATCTAATTAGCATCCCTCTAATTTGTCCACTCCACACAATGGAATCTAAAATCCATCTCTATTGCTAGATAAAAATAAAAATAGAAGAAAATAATCCTGAAACAAACACTATTGATTAGTATATTTTGATTGTTTAAGTTCTAAACTTTAATCCAATTCAAGTGGAACACACAAGAGGAGAGCTAGAGAGGGAGAGAGAGAAAATTCTTCTTTAAGTTCAGCATATGCCCGTGAATATCGTTGCAAAATTCAAGTGAGCAATCTAAGATTGAAAGTAAATTGTGTAGTGTAATCTCATTACATGCAAAAAAACCTTTGCACTCTTTTTTCTCAATTTCCAACCATTATGAGTGCACATCTAGTGTGCTACACCACTTGGCTAGCCACTATGCTCCAAATTAACTACCAATTCCATAGTAAATTATGTGTGATTCTTTAGGCTCAGTCTTAATTAGATTTGGGTTTGGATCCAACACAACTAATTAATTAAATCATATTTAATGAATTATTTTTAATTGACCATTAATTAAAAATGCCCGTCATCATGGGTGGTCGTCTAGCAACGATCTTGCGTGAACATTTAGGCCGAGTTTCATACAGGTACGGTCCTACTATCGATTGTCTCCCGGCCTTAGTCTAGGGCATGGAATTAGGCCTCGGTTTCCATCCTTGACTAGGCAACTATGCTTCATACTCGAGATGTGCTTACTCAATTAATCAACGTAGGAAATCTCTTCCCACTCAATCAATCGCTATGGCCATAAACTTTCAGGTCTAAACCATCTCAAAGCGCATAGGAGACATCGTTGTCATAATACTGAAAGAGGACAGATTCTTTCTTGGAATCCACCATCCTCGCTACATACTCTGACTGCACTGAAAAAGTCCTATAGTGACCATATCTCATGACACAGTCATCGCTCACTAGATCCAAGATACAGTCTTCATATGCACGCGACTAACATGATTCCTCAAGTCGGAGGACTAATCCCGTACTATCAAAATCAAGAATCAGAGTCATACCGACCAAGCGTCTAAGGCTTCCATATGACAATTCCCGCTAGCCAGTTCAGTCAGTCAACTACCTTTCCAACTAACCCACTAAAATTGCATAGATGACCTACGTTGGTCACCAATGAAACCCGACACTCACCCAGTGAATGCAATACTTAGTGCAAGTCTCTATAGGACACTCGGTGCCCAATCTCTATAGGACACTCGATGCCCAGTTTCAAGGTCCTCGGCTTGGAACGTTTCAGACCAACCCTCAAGAGTTGGTTTCATAGCTGCCAACCTATACGCAACGTAACTCCACGGGTCTAACCACTTGGTCTGAGGGCATTTGTTGTGACATTAAAACGTGATTTAATGTAAGTAGTAAACACAACAAACATATGAGCCATTGACAAATACTTACTTTATTCATCAGAATAATATTATTGTGATATAGATTGACGAATAGTTCCCACAACAACCAATCTAACTGGCTTTCTGGTCAACTATTATAACATCTATACGATATATTTATTATTATTTTAAACTTTCATATCATCATGAATAAACAAAGGCATGAGCTCAGTTGTTTTAGAACGTCATGTTAATAATGTCAAGTGCTGCATTTTGACTTTTTTGAAATTTAACTATAAAAATATAGGGGAAAAAAAAAAGAGACAGAGAGAGAGAACTGGAACAAGAAATAGGTCACGGAACATAGGGGGGATAGCCGGGTCTAACTCAGTATCACCTCCCACTTATGGGCACACACATCATGATAAAGGTCATTTATACACCTTATTAATCTCCTAACCTCATCTCTTCTCCATTTTTCACAATAGAGAATTTATCCTCTCTTTTTTTACATAACTCTTTTCTCACCCCATATTTTTCTATACCCTCAAGAGTGCACGAGAATTATGTAGCAAGATAATCAAATAACAACAATATCTCTTTAAATTCATTAAGTCTTCAATGCTCACGGTTGTTTCTTTAGACCATTGTAATTGGAAAAGTGGCCCGGATCAGATGTAAGAAAAAATTTCTTAGGATTCTTGTGCTCTTCCACACAGTAAAATTTGGTGTGGTCTTTGTTGAGTTTTTAGAATCCTCAAGACATTTTTGCATACAACATAAACTCAGAAATAGAAAAACCATACATTTAATCAGAATGAATCACTAATTAATTATAATAAGTCGCCAGTCAACATGTTATAGACTATTATTAGCAAGCTACTATCATCATTTTCTTTATCCAAATTTGTTCTCTGCATAATATGATTTTCCATTAATGTTGTTGATGAATCTAATTCCAAGTGTTGTATATTTAATGAGAAGTTAACTAGTTGTCTTTTTATGGAACCAATCAAGACCGGTATATTTATCCTCCTACACACTGTCACCTTAAACTAGGTTTTTTTTTTTTTGGATGTATATAATATTTAGTGAGTAGTTGTCTTCTTGAGTACTGGGTCTTTGTGAAATGACTTTTTGGTTTCTTATAATAATTGAATCTGTTTATTGAGCCAATATATTATATATATAAAATGTTACACTATAAATAATCACGGGTCAAATTATGATAAATCAACACTATTAACCACAGCTAAACAAAATCAATGCAAAAACACTATGCAAAAGCCACAATTGAATCAGCACTATTATGGGAAAATTGCATTTTACGTTCCATAACTTACACCATTTGCGATTTTGGTCCCATTAATTTTTGATGTAATAAATTTAGTCCCATAAGTCCACAAACATTGCAATTTTAGTCCCATTGACAAAATTCGTAAGTCACATCTAATGAAACGTTGCAATTTTAGTCCCATAAGTCCACAAACGTTGCAATTTTAGTCTATAAATCCACAAACGTTGCAATTTTAGTCCCACGCACGTGCTCCTTCCGTTAAAATTTTAACGGATTTCGTCAATGGGACTAAAATTGCAACGTTTGTGGACTTATGGGACTAAAACTTGCTACGTCAAAAATTAATGGGATCAAAATCGAAAAAGTGTAAGTTATGGACGTAAAATGCAGTTTTCCCGCACTATTATATTTTTTCCACAGTTAATCAATATTTGCTAATATTTTGGCCATACTTGCATAAACAACGGCTAATAGTCGTTCCAAAGCCATAATTAATTTGTATTCGCCACAATTTTTATCTTTTGACCATAATAATTAATCATAGCGAGAAATTATATTTTTTTCAATGAGCCAACAATTTGCTAATGCATAATTGTCTATTGGGTAACTTCTACTGGTAGAATCTAATAAGGAATTTTTCACAGGTCGAACATATGCGGAACTTGGGATTAATTAAAAGGGGTTCAGTAGAAACGACAATCTTATATAAGTGAGAGATATATTTTTTGTTGTTATAAGTGTGCAACTGAAAGGAATAATAGTTAACCTCTGTCTATCGGTAATTTCTAGTTTAGGGATTTTGGCTCCCTTGTCAATTTATAGCATAACTACATTTTATTATGTGATGTTTTTATTAAAAATGATTATATGTTGGATTTTCTAGATGGAAAAATCATGCATGAGACAGGGAAGATTGACTCCTGATTCTTGTGAAGATGTTAAAACCATGATGAAGACAACATAAATTCTTATGATTCTCATAGTGAGCCTTTTTTGTCTCTTGTGGCCACTTCAAAGAATAGCATATGAAAAATGTTATTATCAATCTCAAATCATGAAAGTAGCATGATTTTAATAAGCACATATGGAGCAAAAACCTATAGCCATCTCACAAAATATTGAAGTTTGAAAATCTGACCACATAACTGTTGCATTGCACATTTATTAATTCAAATCTCTCGCACATATGAAAAGTTTGGGATGGCTACCTATTAGACCCTGTTACCTCCTCTCGACCTCCTTTTTTCATTGATGACTAATAATCGTCGCACGCAGTACCTGCGCACATAATATTATTATATTGTGATATATTAAATCATATAATTCGTTCCAATATAAGAAATTTTAATTGCTTGACAACCTAACATGTAAAGATGGCCTTATAATATTTTTCTCAATAGAATGTATTATAAATACATGCTTTACTTTAATGAAATAAAAATATTATTCTGTAAAATACATAATCTTTGGACAACAATATCCATATATACATGTAACAACAATGCTTTTTAACCCAGAAACTCTTTAACATTAATTCATAAAGTCATTTAAAATAAGAGTACCATAAATTAACTTAAATCGTGAGCAAAGTTGAAAAGATAAACTAAACATAAATTTACTAAGTACGTAAATCAAGCAAAATATAAAGATTTTATTAGTAACAAAATATAGGATAAGGCTCATCACCACATGTTATAGGATTAAGAAAACTAATAATTACAATATTTTATATTTAATAAAGTAATAATATTCTGCAGGTGCTCCCCACTATTGCATTTATGTCTTTTTATAATTAATATATATATATATATATAAACACCACATATTTAGATGATAAATATGGTTGAGTTGGTTGTAATCTAGCTACAACCATACTCTCAGTGGTAATTTGATCTCAAATTATGTTTGCCTAGGTTGAGAACTCAACTAAGTCCAATTTTTCAAATTCGTTTGGCCCTATCAAGTACTAATTCTACTTTAAATTTCTCATACAATGTCAAAATGTATGAAGAATGGCGGCTTCACTATGTGATATAATAACCTGTAAAATGGAAACGAATCAGTAAGTAAAATATATAAACAAATGATATTTTTCCAAGATCATTATTTCACTAAAAAATTATTATAGTCGAAAACATGAACTAATGCAATAATATAACCTATTTCAATCAACTAAATACAATAAAGTAAAAGTGATGATATATAGAATACAAAAAATTTCAAATGCGGGAGGTATTCTTGACAAACCTATTTTTTTTGTACTAAAATCATATCTTCTATTTGTATGAAAGGTTTATCGACTATTCACGTAAAAATCTTATCATCCAAAGCAATGAGATTTTTATATACAACAATCAACCAACAAAAGATGGTCTAGAGTCGAAAAAGACAAACAACCTGCACTAAACAATAACTCCAAACTAAACTCTTCTAATCACAAAACTAAACAAATTGCACCCAAAAAAATTAAACTAAACAGACTCCTAATTCACAATTAAAACAGAGCTAAATAACAAAAATATATTGGTAATCCTAAGATCACACATTTTTCCGCACTCATACCAATAGAGACCAAGCATCATTCAATATTAGGCAAGGCTCTTGTTTGACAAATCTCACTTTGGCTTTCATATCTAGCTTTTGCAAAGTCCCCGAAATCCATTCAAACGTCCTACACTGTATATCAATATCAGGCCACCGTCAAGACAAATTTTTGAAGGTTGGGGCTGCTTCATAACAAAGTTGTCAAACAGTTAAACAAACTCGGGATGGAACCTTCAAAGCCCACAACTAACTCCAAAAACCTCCACAACCATAAGATACCAACGGAAACGACCGAGAGGATGAGCCAATCCACGTTGCTCCAAATCAATTATCTATTTGTATACACTCTTTACTGTAAATTACAAATTATTCATCAAATGTAGAAAAAGTGTGTTGTGGCCTTGTAGTTGATGAAATGGTAGGGAAGTCAGTGACCGAAGCAGTGGAAGGACCACAGGTTCGCAAAAATTCTTTTAGAATTAAGATGATATATGAGTATTGGCAAGAGAATATTTATATTTGAGATTGAACAAATTGGACAGTTACTTTATAAATTAAAATTATGCAGTTTGGAGAACGTGGAAGTTGAACGAACGTGGGGAGTTAGGAGTTGATAGATAAATATGGAAGGGGTTTTGGGAGTGAAATTTCTAGGGATAGAATTGGTATTTAAAATATTTGGTGTTGCGGTATCAAAACCGCCATTATGTGAGTAAAATACCTCTTTCTTTTATATATAGTATAGACAGATGCTTTACAACTTCATATACAAAAATATGCCTGATAACTTTTTCGAATGCATTAATTATTAATACATATTTTACTCAAATTAAATTCAAATTTAAAAATTTGTACAATATACGGTATATTAATAACAATGATTATATATACATGCAACATAAATACTAATATGTTATTACTATTATAATTAACAATAAACTTAAATAAAATGGGAGTAAATTTAATTTTTGGGTACATATAATTGCATGGAATTAATTTTATAAAGAAACTTAATTGAATAGTTAATTCCATTACATGAAATGAGAAATTGAAGGGCATTTTTGGTATTATAATGATTTGGTATAGTGGCATAAAAACTACCACTTTATGTCTATAAGACCCCTTCTCTTTATAATAGTATAGATGATTTACAATTTCATATACAAAAAATGTCTGATAACTTTTTCTAATGCATTAATTATTAATACATATTTTACTCAAATTAAATTCAAAATCTAAAATTTGTACAATATACGGTATATTGATAACGATGATTATATATACATGCAACATAAATACTAATATATTATTACTATTCTAATTAACAATAAACTTAAATAAAATGGGAGTAAATTTAATTTTTGGGTACATATAATTGCATGAAATTAATTTTATAAAGAAACTTAATTGAATAGTTAATTCCATTACATGAAATGAGAAGTTGAAGGGCATTTTTGTATTATAATGATTTGGTGTAGTGGTATAAAAACTACCACTTTGTGTCTATAAGACCCATTCTCTTTATAATAATATAGATGATTTACAACTTCATATACAAAAAATACATGATAACTTTTTCTAATGCATTAATTATCAATACATATTTTATTCAAATTAAATTCAAAATTTAAAATTTATACAATATACACTATATTGATAACGATGATTATATATACATGCAACATAAATATTAATATGTTATTACTATTCCAATTAACAATAAACTTAAATAAAATTGGAGTAAATTTAATATTTGAGTATATATAACTGCATGGAATTAATTTTATAAAGAAACTTAACTGAATAGTTAATTCCATTACATGAAATGAGAAGTTGAAGGGCATTTTTGGTATTATAATGATTTGGTGTAGTGGTATAAAAACTACCACTTTGTGTCTATAAGACCCCTTCTCTTTATAATAGTATAGATGATTTACAACTTCATATACAAAAAATGCCTGATAACTTTTTCTAATGCATTTATTATTAGTACATATTTTACTCAAATTAAATTCAAAATTTAAAATTTGTACAATATATGGTATATTGATAACGATGATTATATATACATGCAACATAAATACTAATAAGTTATTAATATTCCAATTAACAATAAACTTGAATAAAATGGGAGTAAATTTAATTTTTGGGTACATATAATTGGATGGAATTAATCCTATAAAGAAACTTAATTGAATAGTTAATTCCATTACATGAAATGAGAAGTTGAAGGGCATTTTTGGTATTATAATGATTTGGTGTGGTGGTATAAAAACTATCACTTTATGTCTATAAGACCCCTTCTCTTTATAATAGTATAGATAAATGATTTACAACTTCATATACAAAAAATGTCTGATAACATTTTCTAATGTATTAATTATCAATACATATTTTACTCAAATTAAATTCAAAATTTAAAATTTGTACAATATACGGTATATTGATAACGATGATTATATATATATGCAACATAAATACTAATATGTTATTACTATTCCAATTAACAATAAACTTAAGTAAAATTGGAGTAAATTTAATTTTTGGGTACATATAATTGCATGGAATTAATTTTATAAAGAAACTTAATTGAATAGTTAATTCCATTACATGAAATGAGAAGTTGACAGGCATTTTTGGTATTATAATGATTTGGTGTAGTGGTATAAAAACTACCACTTTGTGTCTATAAGACCCCTTCTCTTTATAATAGTATAGATGATTTACAACTTCATATACAAAAAATACCTGATAACTTTTTCTAATGCATTAATTATCAATACATATTTTACTCAAATTAAATTCAAAATTTAAAATATGTACAATATACAGTATATTGATAATGATGATTATATATACATGCAACATAAATACTAATATGTTATTACTATTTCAATTAACAATAAACTTAAATAAAATTAGAGTAAATTTAATTTTTGGGTACATATAATTGCATGGAATCAATTTTATAAAGAAATTTAACTAAATAGTTAATTCCAATACATGAAATGAGAAGTTGAAGGGCATTTTTGGTATTATAATGATTTGGTGTAGTGGTATAAAAACTACCACTTTGTGTCTATAAGACCCTTTCTCTTTATAATAGTATAGATGATTTACAACTTCATATACAAAAAATGCCTGATAACTTTTTCTAATGCATTAATTATTAGTACATATTTTACTCAAATTAAATTCAAAATTTAAATTTTGTACAATATATGGTATATTGATAATGATGATTATATATATATGCAACATAAATACTAATAAGTTATTAATATTCCAATTAACAATAAACTTAAATAAATGGGAGTAAATTTAATTTTTGGGTACATATAATTGCATGGAATTAATCTTATAAAGAAACTTAATTGAATAGTTAGTTCCATTACATGAAATGAGAAGTTGAAGGGCATTTTTGGTATTATAATGATTTGGTGTAGTAGTATAAAAACTACCACTTTATGTCTGTAAGACCCCTTCTCTTTATAATAGTATAGATAGATGATTTACAACTTCATATACAAAAAATGCCTGATAACTTTTTCTAATGCATTAATTATCAATACATATTTTACTCAAATTAAATTCAAAATTTAAAATTTGTACAATATACGGTATATTGATAACGATGATTATATATACATGCAACTTAAATACTAATATGTTATTACTATTTCAATTAACAATAAACTTAAATAAAATTGGAGTAAATTTAATTTTTGGGTACATATAATTGCATGGAATTAATTTTATAAAGAAACTTAATTGAATAGTTAATTCCATTACATGAAATGAGAAGTTGAAGGACATTTTTGGTATTATAATGATTTGGTGTAGTGGTATAAAAACTACCACTTTGTGTCTATAAGACCCCTTCTCTTTATAATAGTATAGATGATTTACAACTTCATATACAAAAAATGCCTGATAACTTTTTCTAATGCATTAATTATTAGTACATATTTTACTCAAATTAAATTCAAAATTTAAAATTTCTACAATATATGGTATATTGATAACGATGATTATATATACATGCAATATAAATACTAATATGTTATTACTATTCCAATTAACAATAAACTTAAATAAATGGGTGTAAATTTAATTTTTGGGTACATATAATTGCATGGAATTAATCTTATAAAGAAACTTAATTGAATAGTTAATTCCATTACATGAAATGAGAAGTTGAAGGGCATTTTTGGTATTATAATGATTTGGTGTAGTGGTATAAAAACTACCACTTTATGTCTATAAGACCCATTCTCTTTATAATAGTATAGATGATCCACTCACTTTGTTTCGCTATTACAACTCCTCGAGCTTTAGATTAGTCTGTATCTTCAAAGTTTCAGGCTTTTCCCACAGACAATGCCGGATGATGTGGCTTGTCACTTAATCGGTGCCTCGTTGTGCAAAATATTTATCTGCTCTACCTTCTTAGGAGCCTCACGGATTTGTCCAAAAAATATACCTTGCTAAGAAAAATAGGCCTTCGGGCTTATAACCACTGAAGCTCATAATCTGCAACCAACGTGGGACGCTTGTCTAAATCATCAGCCCTCATACGAGGGGCTTGAGACGAGCACATGACCACATGTTTCCACTGACAACGCCGAGTTGATGGTACTAAAATGAGATCAACTAAATTTTTATAAGCCGGGGTGCAATTCACCACAATTACACTAGAATACAATACAAGTCTCGTTACCTTTACTTTTTCTCCTCCCCCTTCCTAGTGATGAACGGGGTATTTATACTAATGCAATCTTACGCTAATGAAGATAGGTACGGGTAAAGTACTACTTTAACTCTCACCTACCCTTATCACATGGCTATGATTAACTGACCAAGGCCGTTTCAATAGTTCGCTGCATTCACATCGATTTGGTAAGTCAATCTTTCCTTTTTTTTATTTGATTTCTTTCCTACTTCAACACCTTCCTTTTTCCGAAAATGTCAACCTTTCCTTTTCTCTTTGATTTTTTTTTTCTTCAACACCTTCCTTTTTGGTAATGACAACTTCTCATTTCTAAGTTGATTTTTCTCACATCCCAGATGATAATTTTAAAATCATCATTTAGTATTTTGTTTTTAATTAATATTATCTTCTTTTGTAGTGCTAATATGCATATAGACAAATAAATTAGAATAATGGGTGGATTAGATCATCTCCAATCATTACCATTGATAATTACACAGACTTATCTATTGTAATCTTAAAACAAATACTCCTCTCAAATGATAGGATTTAATGGCTCCATATCCTCTATTTCAATTTCATGTTATATTCTCTATTTCACCAATAAATTAATAACATGTGGAAAAACTTAACCGATGAAAAGAGTCCACGGCCACGGAGGACAAGGGTTGATATAATAGCTGGGCAAGAGAGAAAAAATCTCATGTTCCTGTGTTAATTTCGGTAATTTGCCAACAGTTAATGTAAATAATTTACTAAATGCTAATTTATTAGCTAATTTTAAAGCTAATAAATTTATGTTAATCTCATTTTCCTGTGTTAATTTACGCTAACTTCACAAAAAAGTCAATAATTTAATTTTATATTTTTTTTATTATTTATGCAAATTTATAATTTAAGTTTACATTTAATTTTTTTGATTGAATATCTATATAAAATTAGATCTTTTAATCATTAACATATTAAATCATACAATTAATATATCAACAAAATAAGTTACTTGATTATAAGTTTAAATTAAAAAATTATCACACTTGTATAAATTTTTGAAATTAAATAATTGATTAATTATTTCAATTATTAAAAGGTGCAATTATATATATATGTCCAATTAAAAAAATAATAAAATAATTTAATAATTGCACCTTTTAATAATTGAAATAATCAATTATTCAATTTTAGAAAATTTATACAAGTGTGATAAGTTTTTAATTTAAACTTATAATCTTGTAACTAATTTTGTTAATATATTAATTGAAAGATTTAATATTTTAATTAATTAAAAGATGTAAATTTATATAGAGATTCAATCAAATAAATTAATAAATTAATTTATACTTAAATTAAAATTTTGTATAAAATAATAAAATGTTATATAAAATTAATTTATTAACTTTTTGGTGAAGTTAACGTAAATTAACATAGGAAAATGAGATTAACATAAATTTATTAGCTTTATATTAGCTAATAAATTAGCTTTTGGTAAATTGTTTACATTAGTTTTTGACAAATTAACGTGATCCGGGTCGCTACTCGATCACCTGGGTCCTACTTGATTTGGGTACCCTCGAGCTCGATCTGGTTAGCTTTCGGACTATACCTGAGAAGAAACAAGCACGTGAGACTAGCCGGGAGGGTCCCCGATGTAGACACTCCGATGCTTAAGTCAGATTCTGGTCGAGATGGATGGTCGATAATATGGAGAATAGTGTTGGTCGAATACAATTGGAATAACTTACCTCAAATGTGGTGGGTCAGACTTATTTATAGCACCAAGTGTCCGTACCTTCGTGGTCCACGTGGCCTCATCTCGTTAGTCTGACAAATTTTAGCATCAAAGATCCATATTTGGAAACATAGTCCTTGGTAATACCCGGGTCGCTGATCCGGGGCGGGTCGCGTGACCCGGCCCGTATCGCTGGTACGCGGATCTGGTACTTCTTTGTAGTTTGGGACCCACTTTTTAGGGTGTTTTTGGTCTTTTGACCAATTTATTGGGTTATACCCACATCATAACATAAATTAACAAAGGAAACTGAGATTTTTTTCTCTTGCCCAGCTATTATATCAGCCCTTGTCCTCTCTGCCCCTGGACTCTTTTCATCTTTTAAGTTTTTCCACATTTCATTAACTTATTGGTGCAATAGAAAATGTAACATGAAATTGGAATAGAGGATCCAAAACCCCAAATTAGAGGTGGAGTGGCTCTAGGTGTCTCGACTCAGGATAAGGGTAAGGGCCAGCTGGTGGATGAGTTACATGAGGGCAATGACGTGGCTCAGGTTCACCGGATTGGCTTACCACATGGCCCCCTAAGTGTGGAGGGGTCTGCCACATCCATCTCTATTCCCCCCTCACCCACAAACTAACCCACTCCCCCACAAGCCCACTAACCCCTCAGATGCACATGGGCCCACGAACCCTCCAAATATCCCACAACCACTGATCCACAAGAGACTCAACCCACTAACCCACATTCTGATGCCCCATTACGATTCATCTCATAACCCACTATACGAAAGCCCATTATCACAAACTCAAGGTTGCCTACCTGCAACTTTGAGCCCACTATCTTCCGAAGGCCTATATCATCTAAACACCCAAATAGAGCTATCCATAACCCGTTCAGTCAGCACCCCAAAACCCATGCCCAGGTTCCCCTCGATCCAATAACTCACCCACCCAGGCCACTGGCCCCTACTTTGTGATCAGTCCTGTCAGTTGCCATAAATTGCCTATCTTGGAACTGAAGATCGTTTAGGCTTTAGCAGATCAATCTGCACAAAACCCCAACCACACTTGTCGTAGATCCATAAATTGCGGCTTCATCTAATTCTAAAGGGTTGCCTGGGACTTGCAATTCCTTATAAAGCCTTCTTAGCAACAAATAAATCAAGAGCGCAGGAAAACGAACCCACATTAGGGTTTGAATCTACGATCCATTTAAATGTACACATGCATCAGAATGCGGTCGATAAATGAGATTTCCTTAATGCACGGTCCCAAGTAGTCATTGTCGCTTCATAGCTTGAACAATATATACTTCATGTTGATCACACTAATGGAATACGAATGTGGTTGTCTAAGCAGTTTTTTTTAGTTTTGGTGTCAGTTTTATTTCCTTCAAAATTATTAGTGGTTTCTTTTATCTTTAGTTGTGTGTTAGTGGGTAGTTACTTCTCATTTTAGGCATGTTTATTTAGGAACTCAATGTAGAGAATGAAGGATGAAATAAATTGCAGTAATTATGTTTTCTTGTTGTCTCTTCTCCCTAAACTTTTTGGAGTCCACCCAACTCAAATCGGTTTCCATCATTGGTGCTTTCACTGAGAGATGCCTCCCAAGCCCACACAACCAGACCCCATAGTTGTTGAAGAAGCCATGACTAGGCTTAATGACCTTTTCAATGAGTTCAATTGCAATTGTTGCAACAATTTGCACAACAATTAGAGGACGAATGAGTAGTTGCTAACCAACGTCATGAGAAACTAGAAGCGGATGTAGGTGATTTACAATCCCAAATCACGAGCTAACAACCACAACTAGCCCCTTAGATTTCGACTTCCTTAAACAACCACGCTTTACCGAACTTTCACCCTGTTACCTCCTCCAATAACCTCATATCTCTACCATTGCAAAACATCGCTATAGGATCCCCATCGGTACACAACCTCAAGCCACAAAAAATCCATTTACCAACTTTTGATGGTATTGACCCACTTGGCTTTTCCAAGCTGAACAATACTATACATAAATATTGTCAAATTCCAACAGAGCAACGATTACCAATAATTTCATTTTATATGCAGGGAGAAGCACTCTGTTGGTTCAAGTGAATGTATTAGAACCGCCAAATTTCCACGTGGGGAGAATTTACTCGTGCATTGAAGGTCGGACTCTGTTTGGACCGAGCTCTTATGACAACCACCAAGCTACACTCGTTAAGCTTACACCAAACAAAAACTGTCTCGGTCTATTAATATACTTCTGAGCAGCTTTGTAATCAAGTTGTGGATCTCAATCTTGAGGTCATATTGAACTGTTTTCTTTCTGGATTGCGCGACGACATTCAACATGAGCTAGTCGTCCTACAAACCCCGAACATATCCCAAGCCATAGGCTTGGCCAAATTGGTGGAAGCTAAATTGCGAGACCAACAATCTTGGCCCCAAGCATTCCAGAAACGACTCTAAACCAACCGTTAGCTCTTCTTTCGCTCCGTTACCGCTGATCGTTACTTTTCGCACCCCTCAATCCTTCCAATCAAATTCCTATTGTTGTCTTACTACAGCATAAATGCAGCAACCGTTACTTTTCGCACCCCTCAAACCTTCCAATCAAATTCCTATTGTTGTCTTACTACAGCATAAATGCAGCAACGTCGAGCCAGGGCCTTTGTTTCAATCGGGATGACAAATTCCAATTAGATCACTGATATGCAAGAGTCCACAGTTCCTTGCGCTATTAATCGAAGAGCAAAACCCGTCTACTAATCTACCCATTTACCCTCTCCATAATTGAGTTGTCATCAGCTGCTGATCAACTTTGTGACCCCCCGCCTTCTAGATAAAACCACAAAGTAGACAAGCACCCTTCATCTTTCAACCAGCCAGAGCCCTTGGTTGGGAGTAATGACTGCGGTTGTCTAGTAGTTTTTTCTAATATTGGTATCATTTTTATTTTCTTAAGTTGTTATCTTCTCCAACGCTATCCATTTAAATGTCATGCATTAACACTTTAATTACTTATTTCTACTTTTAACTCACTGACCATTTTACCTCAATCCTTTTACTGATTGCTCAGATCAATTTTTCAAAGTCTTAAATGATTGTTTTCCGCTGCATTTTTGTGGATAATATCTTGAAGGTCTTTTAGTTTAATCTAATCCTCTTCACAAAAATCTAAACTTAATCATTTTAGTTGGCATAGTTGACCATTAAACAATGCTCTTAAGATATTATTACGAAGATTATATTATATATTTTATTAAAAAAATATTAATTAAATGAGAAGCAAAGACAAAATATAAATCAACAAACAAATAAAAAGAAGAGGCAGATATCTAATATGAAATGCCTTTTCCAAATTCACTTCTTTTTCCCATTCGATTTTCAGGGGATCAGTAGTCATACAAATTTACAGAATTTACATCCGAGTCCTCAATCTTCTGTTTCTATCATTTCAAGGACACGCAGATCAATTGAGTTCACTCACTCCAACAACCGAGTCAAATCTAAGTAACTCAGTCGCACCTGTTTCGACAATCCGAGTCAACTCGACCACAAAATTACCATCTTACCCTTCCGGGCACCCAGATTTTAGCGATCAAGCTCAGCTCTGGCCGGCCCAGCAGTTCAAGTACATGACTTGCCGGAGGGACTCATCCGCCTGCTTTCTCTTGTCGTCGCCGCATCCTCCGCCCACAAAGCCTCCGAACTCGGAGTTGAGTACGCCGGACAACGGCCGGAGATCCGCGCCGTCTCCGCCGTTGGATAAGAAGCGCCTCTTGCCGTGGTTGAGGGACTTGAGGCCGGATTTCAGCTTCTGACCTTGATCGGAGTGGCCGTTCACCACCGCAACGCTGGCGGCCATCCACACTCTGTTCATGCAACTCATTTTCTCCAACTGTTTTTCTTCTCTTCTCCTTCACACTACAGATTTCATTTCGAGTTTTCTGATGCTTGGGAATTGGGCGTTTTGCTGTGTAAGTTTGGGAGTGAGGAGGTGTTTTTATAGAGGGTTTTGGGGGCAAAATGGTACATTTCACTGTTTCGTGACTTTTGAAGGTGTACGAAACATCTCGTGAGATTTTCTTTAAAGCCAAATCATTTGCTTCCATATTCCGAGAATATAGTTGATGGATAAAAACTGAAAGGATAATGGAAGAATTCTGCGCGTTTGATGGATAAAAATTGAAAGGATAATGGATGAATTCCTTGGCTTTTGGTTATATTTTCAAAAGTCAATTTTGATTTTATACTATTTTAAATTTTAGAAGTGTATTTATTTAGTCTAATCCTATTAAGAAGATTCATTTTTAATGAAAATTTGCAGCTAGTTTATTGAAAATATATTTTTCATATCATCCTTTTATATTTCATCATTTTCTATATTGTCATATCATATTGATATTTTAAGAAATAAAATAATATTATATTATATATTTAAAAAAATAATATCTAGAGATACCTATATAACTAATCAAATCTAAATAAATTATCATTTCTCACACTTATAAACTTAAGCTTAAAAATATACTATCCAAACATATTTTTATGTTTTCATCCTATTTAAAATGCTGAAAGTTAAAACAAAACCAACAGTGTCCAATATTCCAAGAACTTGAAATTTTATAAAGATATGATTTATACAAATAAATTCTCACGATAGTGTTTGTTATTTTTAAGAGAAATTTTTTTTTAAAAAAGGTGCAGAGTTGGATCGAAATATAACCTAACACCCTAGCAGTAATATGATGAAATATTAGGCTCAAACGACAATTACAAAAAAATATAAAAATTATTAAATAAAGTTAATTGAAAAATAAAAATAAAAGAATGCCAAACATTGGGAAAAAAAAAAGGATGAAATTTTATGATGAATGATGGGCCCTGAAAAAATAAGTGGTAAAGTGTTAGGTTCTCCTCGAAAAGATAATCGAATCGATAGATTGATGGTCCCGTAACTCTTCTCAGTTCAAAATTTGTATATGTTTGAAATTCCAACTTCAAATCACGCATTTAAAATATTATATTTTTGACTTCCATTAATCCAAACGCTCCCAAGATACATATATTTTTTATTTCACATCAACATTATTAACATGATTGTTATTAACAGAAGAGGAGTGGCTGATTGAATCCGAATTATTTCATTGCAAATATCTAAATAGGCACAAAACTCTCTAAATTGACAATAAAAATAAAAGACATCTAAATATTATGGGAGAAAAAACTTCTAATTCTCTTCTGTTTGTTGTGTGCTTTGCTCAGTATAATTTTCCCTATTTTTTATATTTGTACTTGTATGTTATTTACTTTTTTCTCATTTACTAATTATAAAAGCTCAAATACTCAGTCAACACTTAATTTTATTCTCTCTTACCTTGATACGCAAAAAAAAAAAAAAAAAAAGAGATATATTGAGGTTGAAGATGATAAATTTTGAAATGCATGTTTCAAAATTTTATTAAAAGTTTGTCCTCGTATGAACAATTTGAAACTTTAAAAAATAATTATAAAAATTCATTAGACTCATCTCATAGTTTCGGGATATATGAAATTTAAAAATCTCATAAAAAATATTAAGATAAATTCTTCCGGTCAATATTGTGAGTTCCGAACAATAATTAGTTTAATATTATTATACATATTGTTGTTGATTTTTCTCAAATTTAAAATGTAAAATTCAAACACAATAAGAAAAATTGAAAAGCAATTTTTTTTCTTTCGTGTTTGCAGTATAAGTCGTTCTTTGATTACATTATTCAATATATTCAAATTCAAAAGCTGATTGAATACATTATCTTTTGCGTTATGATAAGGATTAAATCATAAATTACACAAAAACTATGCCTATTTCTTGATTCTACATTTTTTCTTAAATATAAAAAAAGACTACGCGTTTTATGCTAAGCATTAAAATTATTATTCATTAAAAAATAAGAGAAAAAATAAATAAGTACTCAAAAACTCGAGAAAAGGAAACCGGCGTGCGTGCTTCAAAATATCGTATTCAGAAACGATAACTATATATAGAAAAAAACATATATTGTACGGCTATTTGCATTTTGCACCCTGGAAAAGTGCTAATAAGCACTTTGCACCTTAAAACCAAAAAAGTATCACTTTCCGCCTTAGAAAGTACATATCTCTTGGCGAATCGCACCCCAAGTGATTTTCGGCCAATAAGACATTGGAATGGGAGTTTATGGCCCCGCTTGTAGACACTGCAAATAGTTGCACAATACATAAGGATTTTGTATTTTCTTTTTTTTTTTTTATATATCTTCTCTTCCTCAAATAATATAATCAAATATCATATAGCTCGTTCACCTTTTTGTATGAAATAAACAGGTGACAGAATGAAGTAGAATAACAACGGAATATGATTGGATAATGATTGTTAATCGGTACACTATTTACTATTATGTATTGCCAAATAGATAAAACTATGGATATAAATACAATATATTAAAACATCATTTACTTTGTTGAATTAAATTGGATATTCTGTTCAAATGTCCGACCTAATCCAGCCGATTTACTAGCCAAATTGCATTCTTGTCACAAATTTTGAAGCCCACTACTAGGCATTGCTTTCGCCTAATAAACTTATCCTACCGCATCCTTAAGATAAATTATTCAACCTAAATCCCGTATTTTGCCAAATGCGTAAAATATCTCCATTTTATCTAGATATTCTGGATGCTTATTACACGAATGATTCTCTACCTTTTTATCTTGTCAAGCATTATTTATATTAAGGGTAATGCAGTAAAAAACAACAAAATCATATATTTTGTCACAAATAGTAAATAAAGTGTTATTAGTTATTTATTTCCAACCCTATTATAATACAACAAAGTAAATATTTTGCTATAAATATTAAATAATCACATCACTCATTTTATCCACATTTATCCTACGTTATGGATCACCCCCGTATTTTTGTTTTTTTTTTTTTTTGGAAATAAATTCATAGATAATATTGATGAGGCCTAACTACATAAGACCGAATGAGTGATAAAAGGCATAATTGTGAAATCACACTGAATTTAAGGCGATCAAGTAATTGAATTGAAAAATACAAGTACAAAATTGATTTTGTTTATACGATGTGGCTAGACTTGTGCATAATGAAATCATCCAATTCTTACTTTATCCTGTTATATGCCAGATTTCGTAACAAATTTGTTATGTTTAAATTAAATAAGGGATAGATTGAATCTCATCTTATACAATCCAATCCCTTGAAATAAACAAAATCTAAGCGGTTAATCTAAAACTTAATGACCTAAAAAACCAAACAAAAATCCCCCACTCAATCATTTATTTCGGCCTAAGAAGCACACTGGGTGCATTCCGCCAAGATACAAACTTTTAAGGTGGAAAGTGAATTCCTCTCTTTTTAAGGGTTTAAAATGAAATTTAGCCTTATTTTGAGGGTGCAAAGTGCAAATACCCCGAGAGGGTGGGGCAGGTGGCGTGCTTATCCGAAAAAAAGCCATGAGTCATATTCATGCACCCAATGGGCAGCCAACATGTTTCCCAGTATTTCATTGAGCTACAGTCCCCACGTGGGTCCCAGTACTCCCTTTATTTCCCCACTTTTGTCCTTTACCTAAAAGTTGTCCTTTTCCCCGCAACATAACTATAAAAACAAAACAGAAAATAAATAATAATTATAATGATAATAAGATTGTCGTTTAATGGAGTTGGGCCACGAGTGGTGGTTTGTGGGGGTCAGCTCAGCTGTGCACCAGTAAGAAAATCCCTTGAATTTCTATTTTTGTTCTAATAAACATATCAACATATAATTTAGTAACGATAACAGGGTGGATTTGTCAAAATTCACCCGGCCCGCCAAAAAGGAATCCATACCCGGATTCAGATTCATTGGGTTGGATTAGATTAATATTTAAAATATTTTCTTAAAAAAAATAACACTAATATAATTTTATAAATATAACAATAATATTATTAAAAGATTAATTTTTTTAAAATAAATGTCCATGTTTTAGACATTTGAATGCCAAAAATTTTAGTATAATGTTATCTATATAATCATTAAAACGATTATAAATTATTTTATATTTGTCTTACAAAATTAGCGTATGAAATTCAAAATAAAATACGAAAAGTTTATAAAATTCTTGAAAAAAACAAAAATTCCTAACACGTGGACAATGCAGGCACGTGGATTTGGCGATGGGTCAGCTATTGGCTCCATCGTCAGTTTGGGGGCTTTGAAGCTGAAGGCGGTGGCTGCCCATGGGGACTTCACGTGACACACTCGACTTCCAGAATGTTTCCATTACTCATCTGCTTAATTTCTGAACCTTTGGCTCTTCCATCCTTCCAAAAATATAGCAGTTTGCCTTTTGGATTTTCCTTCCTGTTTTTTGTAATTCATGCATGTTGCAAAATTTTTCTTTTAACTTGACAATATCAATTTATTAAGTTTGAAGGCTTAAGAGTAACGAAATTGATTGATAAAATATATATGGATTAAAATGCGCTCAATAAAAATTAATTATCTTTTTGTTTTTTTTTTTTCTATCTAATGGGGTGTACCGTATATCTAACTCAATACTGAAAAAATTTAAATACTTCCAAAAGGCAAAATGATCAATAGGGTATGAGATCCTCGTGTTTACCATTTGGGTTGGGTTGCGGTTTGGTTCAAAACGACCCGAGATTAGGAACCAGGACTATTCGATGGTTTTATACTTGAGAACTCGAGATGATGACACTTGTACCTGTACAAGTACAAATACTTGGCCCTATAGATACTTTCAAGCATTTTGAATCATTGTACGTCATTTATTACTTTTACTCTAACTTTATAAGTTTTCCTTCAGATCTCACGACTCTCGAACTGCCTTTAGTATCGAAAAACCTTTGTTGGGGGCAATCCAACAAGTCTAACGGCATTTATTTCTTCTTAGGTCCCAAAACATTTGATTTGCACTACTTCATAGTCAACCACATCTGCCTATATCACTATCATATTCATGCACATTCAAAGTTAACAAAAATTGCTTAAGAAAATATGAATTCTGATTAGTTATTTATTTTATTTTTCTTCTATCTTTCATATAATCAGATAAAATAATAAAAAATTAAATCATGTACACACATCGAGTGTGTTCTTCACTATTTAGTTTTTAAATGAAAGTTTGATTTTTTAATACCAAATTTTCTAATGGAAAATTAAATAAAAAGTAACTAGGATAAAAGATACAAGAAGGATATAAAAATTACATAGTTATCTTTTTTTTTTTTTTTTTTTCTTTTTGAACATAAAACATAGTTTATATATATTATATCAGATCAAAAGCTATTACATCAGGAGAGGCTGTACGTCTAATTGAAGCAATAGATATATCTAAGTTTACAACATCTTCAGCAAAAGTAGGCAAAATCAAAAACTTGTAGTGCACTTCCTGTCATAGCAGCGGTTCGAGCCAAAAAGTCTGGTGCTCAGTTAGCCTCTCGGTAGCAAAAAGTGCCTTTAACTGAATGAAATTCAGTTAAGATCAGCAAGCAGTCCTTGAGTAAAGGGGTGAGGGACCTCTGCACCGGTTCATTCATGCGAAGAAGAAATAGCAAGAATTGCGAATCAGTTTCTATAATCAATTTGGTAATATTCCGCCTTCTAGCAATTTGCAGTCCATTCTGAGGTGCTCATAATTCTGCCATATTGTTTGTGTTAGTACAAATATATTGAGAAAATGCAATAACAAACCTGGAATTACTCTCACGTATTAAACCACCACAACCTGATGGCCCTGGATTCCCAAGGGAAGAACCATCTATATTAAGTTTAAACCAAGATATAGGTGGAGGCATCCATTGCCAAATAACTTCGAACATTATGTGTCTGTTTGGGGTTATGGTTCCTAACTTAGCATGAGTAAATCTATTAGCAGTTTGCCAAATGTGAATAGTATTAACAGCATTACTATAGAATATAGCAGAGTTGCGAGGATTCCAGATAAGTCGTAGAGCATTAGCAAGCAAAGTTTGCCAAAAGAATTACAATGAAGATTGTGAAGAATAATCAGAATATTAGACAACTGTAAAAGATTCAGTTCAGGAAGGCAGAATTGTCCAAGGTATGAGAAACTGGGGCAGTTGACAAATACATTATGAATATCCTCCACAGAAGAATGACAGAGGGAACATAGATTACTTGGAATTTCCCTTCTTTTGTATAAAAAGTCTGTTGTTAGGATGCTTTCATGACTCAGAAGCCAAATGAAAATTTTTACTTTGGGAAGAACTTTTAAATGCCATAAAATATGCCAAGGGAGTTGGGGGTTATTAATAAAGTGATTTGAAGAATATAACCATGAGTATGCACTTTTGATGGAGAAAACACCTGTGTGATTCCATTTCCAGGTAGGTGAATTATTTTGCGGAGTGGCAGAGATAGGAATGGAAAGGATTCGATCTATGATAAACTGTGGAAGATAGGGTTCTACCGGGGTTAAGCACCAAGTTTTCTCTGGAGAAATTAACTCTCCTACCTGAAGATTCTGAAGAGCATAAGGAGCATGAGAAATCTGTGATGAAATACAATATGAATCTATCCAACAGTCAGACCAAAAATTCACGTTCAAACCATCGCCAATAATCCATTGGATAGATTCCCTGATTAGAGGAATTAATCTATGTATGTTCTTCCAAATATAACTGTGATGAGGTTTAGACAGCGAGTTTATAAAATCAGAAGAAGGAAAATATTTAGATTTGAATAGTTGATAGCATAAAGAAGAATCAGAACAAAAAAACTTCCACCCTATGCGCAGTAAGCATGCAAGATTAAGCAATCTTAAATCTTTATAGCCTAAACCTCCAAATTCATTGGGAGCACACACAGCAGTCCAATTAAGCAGACTGGATCTATGTTCATGTGGTTTAGCATTCCACAGGAATCATTTACAAATTCTTTCAACCTGATCAATTAAGCCCAGGGGTATTTTGAACACATTCATATGGTAGATAGGAATGGTATTGAGAACAAATGTAATCAAGGTACTACGACCTGCATAAGATAGCAATTTATTATACCAAACATTGACACGATCTTCAACCTTTTGGATGATAGAATGGAAATTGCATAGTTATCTTTTCTTCATCGATTGCATGTCGCTTGGAATATTTGAAGTTAATTGACTATAAATATTTGGCAATTTTGTAATTTTAATGACTAAATATTTCAATAATTAGCATACGCTTTTTGTTTTGCGGAAATTTTGATTATTAATATTTTGATTTGTTATTTTATTGTTTAATGTACACTTGATCACATCAATAATTGTGACTCCTCCTTTAAGAAGAGGGTCCCTCCCAATAGTAAGTCCAGTTAGATTTATGTTGAAGGATCGTCTTATTTGTAAATTTAAATTATTAGAGAGGAAAATAATTTAATATTAATATCATAACAGACTCATAATACGCCCTGCTCGAAGTGCAAATTCTGTACGTGAAACTTTTCTTTTTTAAATGAGATTTATTGATATTCAAACTCAAGACCTCTTTTTTGGCATGGCCTGATACCATATTAAACGATCACCTTATTTAAAAATTTAATTTATTAAAGAGGACAATAATTTAATATTAATATCTTAACAGTTTATTTGAATTTTAATATAACAAGTAAAATACATTTATCATATAGTATAGCCAACTTAAAAAAAAAAAAAAGAAAAAGAAAGACCTATAGCATGAAATGTATATAACAAAATCAGATAATTAATCGAGTCTAAACCAAATATGATTGAGCAATAATTTGTCTAGGTTTGGTATAATTGTTTTTGTTCAACTAACATAAAAATAAAATTTCACTTGCATTTTATTTATTTAATATTTTTGTTGGGAAATGCATTAGTATATATGCTTGACTACTACTAAAAAAAATATAATTTTTCATTACGGTTAATTACTGTATGCACTACAAGAAAATAGAAGATTAGCGATAAAAAAATCAAGTGACAATTTTAATATTGTCACTAATTATATATATTTAGTGACAAGAATGTTTATTTTGTCACAATAATTTTATGATTTTAATAATTACTATTATTTTGTAAAAATTGTTATTAGTGACAAAAAAATGTGCACAAAGTTGTCACTAAATACAATTAGTGACTCATGTATAGTGACAACCTAGTGATAATAATTATTTGTTGTCACTATATTGTGTTGTTACTAAGTTGTCGGAAAAATTACATTTTACGTCCCATAACTTACACCGTTTTTTGATTTTGGTCCCATTAATTTTTGACGTAGCAATTTTAGTCCCACAAGTTCACAAACGCTGTAATTTTAGTCCCATTGACAAAATCCCTTAAAAAATATTGCAATTTTAGTCCCATAAGTCCACAAACGTTCCAATTTTAGTCCCATAAGTCCACAAATATTGCAATTTTAGTCCCATGCACGTGCTCCTTCCGTTAACATTTTAATGGATTTCGTCAATGGGACTAAAATTGCAATATTTTTGGACTTATGGGACTAAAATTGCTACGTCAAAAATTAATGGGACCAAAATCGCACACAGTGTAAGTTATAGGACATAAAATGCAATTTTCCCCTAAGTTGTCACTATATATGAGTCACTAATTGTATTTACTGACAACTTTATACACAATTTTTGTCACTAATAATTATATAGTGAATAATATAAAAAATATTGTCACTTAATATATATTTTTAGTGACAACTTTAAAATTGCCATTTAATATTGATCATAACTTCGTAATAGTCGTTGTTTTTGCAAATATCATATTTTCTTGTGGTGAGGAAAAAAAATTCGTGGCAAATACAAATTAATCATAACTTCGTAATAATCATTGTTTTTGCAAGTGTAGCCAAAACATAATCTATGGTCAATACCATGACAAATGTTTTGGTTATGGGAATAATCAAGACGAATATTGATCAATCATGGTAAAACTTTAATATTTTGCTTTAATTTTATTTGACTGTAGTGGATAGTATTTATTTATCATAATTCATTAGATTGTGATTATTTATAATAGAATGATTGATTTTTTTTTCCCTTAAGTGTGGTAACTCAAGTGTATAATATCCAAATAATGTAGTTTAAATGATGGATAATGCCAAAGTCCATCACTCTCATGCTACATCAATTGCTATTGCTTGTCGCCATCGGAAGGTCACTACATCCTTTTCTTTTTTTCAGGTTAGGTCACTACATCCTTTTTCTTAATACTAATCATGATATTCCAAGTTCCACTTTTACTTCAGCCATTTATAATATTTTAAGTGGGAGCCACACTCAAGACTTTTTCAAATGATCAAAAAGTCTCCAAAGATCATTTTAATAGCTAACACATCCTATCAAAATTGAATTAATGATTCACGGTGAATTATATAATTGAGCAAAGCCTAAAATATGCACTCTTCAAATCATTAATTTTTTTTTAGTATTTAATTATGATTAATTGTCATGCTAAAAATAAATACTCATAGTAAATAATCATTCATTATGATCATGCAACGATTGTTGATTGTGGCTTTTATGAGTCTGGCTAAAACATTTGTCATGGCTAAAAGTTATGGCAAAAACATTTGTCATGGCCAAAATAGTTTTCATGGTGAATAATTTAGGTTTTTGCAACAATTTTTGTTTAACCATGATTAATAATAATTGTTTATCATGATTTTAGTCCACAGCAAATAAAATTGTGGCCAAAAATAAATTTTCTTATAGTGAATGCCATTGTAAATTTTGGGGAAAAATGCAATTACCTCCCTTCTGATATGCAAAATGTGCAAAAAAAACCCTGTGAAAAAATAAACAGCAATTTATCCCCTATATTTTAAAAAATGGAGCAAAAACCCCTTAAAAATGGAGCAAAAAAATCCCCTGTGAGGGGGTTGTTTGCTGCATTTTGAATAACACAGAGGAGTAAATTGCTAGTTATTTTTTCGCATGGGATAATTACTCTTTTTGATTAACACAGGAGATAAATTGCATTTAACCCGTAATTTTTGCTGCCTTCACTGTTATTTCGAAATGACTTTACTTAAACATAAAAAAACTACAATCGAGGTTTTTTTGGTATTGTTCTTATCTAGCTTGCGAGTTAGGTGAACTTAAGGGATTTTGAATCTGAGATCGGACTTACGGATATCAACACTTAATTCCGACCTCAAATCATTATTGTTTATAGGGATTCGTAAATAAATAATAATTATGCCACAATCAAGGTGGGTTTTAAAAATTCAAGATGATCAAGCTGTGTAATTAAAAAGTAGATCCTGGGGAAATTTAATAATTTGGAAGATCTATTGCTTCAATAATTGCCTCCCTTAGGATATTATAAATTAAGAAGGCAAAATTAAACTCAGGAGATCAGGACCACTTTATTGATCCCAATATACAATTGGTACCACAACTTAAAAATTTGGTGTAGTCCAGTAGTTGTATTAGTGAAAAAGTGAACACCAAATAACTTACACTTGATATGTGCATTTGTTTGTTATGTAATTTATTTGCATTCAACAAATTTGATTAGAACTGGAATTGGATTGAAACTCATTTTACGATTTCGAGAAACAATTTCAAACATTAAGACCTTTTAGGTCTTTTTTCAACTTGAAAATATTTTCTCTCCTTTGAGAGCGACTTCCCTTTCACATAAAGTCATAAAGGGCTTCCGTGTTTTTTTATTTTTGTCAATTATTACCTATTCCTCTGTTATTCGCTTTCCTCCTGCATGGATTAATTTACCGTAAATGTTTTTCCTTTCCTTATGCATGGTGTCTCCTTACCAGAATTACAACCCGTAGATCAGCCGTGCAGATCTGACCAGCCGAAAGGACTCCATCACCGTCATACGCCCGCCTTATTCCTACCGGTGGATCTCTTGTCCTGCTGTCTTTCTTTTGAAATGTGTTAAACCCTATTTCCATCGCCCCTTTGTTTTTTCTTTTGTTCTCTTATGTGGTGACCTTGCAGGTGTGCCGTTAGCGTCCCTAAATTCCGTCTGGAGCCCCCGCACTTGACTTGCGCTTCTCTCAACTTCCTCCTCATTGATTAATGGCTGACGAATTAGCGAACATGAACAATTCTCTGAAACTGTCCGAGGATGAACAGAGTGATGTTATGGTTCCGTTGGAATTATGGCACGGTGAGGTGGATGCGCAGGGCTATTACTTAGTTGGCAGACTTCTTGGACGACGACACTTTAACTTTGAGGCTTTGAAAACTACTCTTCATAACCCCTCCAATCTGATTCGGGGGCTGAATATCTGTCTGATTGAGGGTGGTCGCATTCTGTTCACCTTTGATCATATTTTGGATCGTAAGCGAGTTATGGATGGTGGTCCTTGGGCATTTGAAAAGAACCTCTTAATTCTGAAACCGATTGATGCATATGACAAACCTGCTCGGACGGACTTAAACTGAGTGGATTTCTATGTTCATGTCCACGACTTGCTGTTGGGCCGTCGAATTAAGGAGATGGCTGAATTTATAGGCAATCAATTGGGACAATTCCGTGAGCTTGATTTGGAAGCCGGTAGGCACTCATGGGGATCTGCTCGTCGTATTCAAGTTGGGTTAGACATTCAGAAACCTCTTCGGCGGGTCTTAAAGCTTCGTACTTTGCTTGGTGCAGAATCCCTTATTTCGTTTACATATGAACGATTGCCAAACTTCTGTTACTGGTGCAAACAACTTGGATATATCACGAAATTTTGCGAGTGTAAGCTTGAACCCAGGTTTAATGAGAAACAGGATCCGCTTTCGTTTAGCCCTTGGCTTAGAGCCACGACACTGGCAGGATTGCGTTCGTGAGGTGGCTCTCAATTCGTAACTCGACCTACCTTCGATCTGATCTCTAGAAATACTCCTAATTCCTCATCTGAACACAAGCGAGGTGCAATGATTTTTGGCTATGCCCCAGGTCCCACTCTTAACCCTTCTCCGCCACCATTACCCACCTCTACACCTCCACTACCCCAATCTGCCCCACCCCCTCAACCAACAGTACCCTACTTATCCCCCTCCTTACTCCTTCTACACATATCCATGATCAAATACCTCTCCTAGCCCCTTCTCAAAACGCCAATCTGACATGAACACTCTCCTCTCCTCCACCAATCCCCCGCACACATCTACCCCCCTCAACCTCCAAAACTGACCTAAGCCCAACACCAACCTTGGCGCCAGCACTCTCAGATGTGCCACTGATATTCACTGCTGATCCCAACCCATCCCTCTCTTTCTCACAATCCTCTTCCACCACCTCTACAAAAGGCTGTAAAAAACAAACCACCCGTAAGATCATCTCTATCCATCGGAAACACAAATTGATGAGACTCTTGATGCATCACACTCTCGTTCTAAATGTGTTAAGCAGATTGTTGGTGAACCTATGGATCACTCGGACTCTCACAAAGAAAGGGCAGAGGCTGTTGGGTAGCCCCGTCTGGCATTATGAATATCCTATCGTGGAACTGTCAGGGACTGGGCGGATCCCTGACAGTTAGTGGCTTGGAATCTCTCATTCGGGTGTATCGTCCCTCAGTTGTTTTCTTGATGGAAACCAAGTATTCTAGTCGTCGTATCGAACAGCTTCGCCCTCGACTGAATATGCATGGCTTTGGTGTCAGTTGTATTGGCCGTAGCGGTGGGTTGGCAATATTTTGGGATAAATCGATCTCGTGTGTGCTCCGAAGCTCTTCAAAATCTCATATTGACGTTACTATTTCGTTGGATGATGACTCTCCATCATGGCGTTTCAGTGGCTTTTATGGGGAACTGCTAACCAAAAAACCTCGTGGAATTTGCTTGCCAAACTAACATCTCAATCACCACGCTCTTGGCTCGTAGCGGGAGATTTTAATGAACTTCTTCACTCGTCGGAAAAACAAGGTGACTTACGACGCCCTTCTTTGCAGATTCGAGACTTCCGTAACGCGCTGGAGAACACAGGTTTGTTTGATCTTGGAGCATCGGGAGAATTCTTTACTTGGTCTAACCGTCAAGAGGCGTCGTACACCATCTTAGAACGTTTACATAGGGCATGTGGAAATCATTCATGGCAGCCTGATTTCCCGTGGACGAGAGTCTCGGCATTATCATCTATTCACTCCGATCACGCCCCTTACTTATTGAGCTGAACCCGATCGAAACTAGGAGAACCCAAACTTTCAAACCCTTCTGTTTTGAAGCTGCCTGGATGAATAACTTGGATTGTGAACTATTAATCTCGACAACATGGCAACGGACTGGTGGTAGCTCGGGACAGAAACAGTTTTACGAAATGTGGAGGCTTGCCAGGTGAACTTACTCAGTAGGAAGAAAATGGGTAACAAAGTTTTACAATAGGAAATCTCGGATGTTCAAGACCAGCTTCAGCAGATCCGAAAACAAGTTATAAATTCAGCGAATAAACAAAAAGAGAATTGCCTACATAAAGAACTCGAACACTTACTGCATGCTGAGGAACTGCTTAGGAAACAAAGGGCAAAATCCCATTGGCTTCGGGAAGGCGACCGTAACATAAGATTTTTTCATGCTCATGCTAATAAGACTTTTCGACACAATCAGATTCGTAAACTGAAGAGTTCGGCGGGCAAGTGGATTAACAAGTAAAGTGGACTCCAACATGAATTTGGAACTGCTAAAGCCATACACTGTGGAGGAAGTCACTTCTGCCATCTCACATATGGCCCCTTTCAAATCTCTTGGACCGGACGATATGCCCCCTATATTTTTTCACAAATATTGGCATATCGTTAAATTTGACGTGATTAGTTGTGTTCTTAGCATTCTTAACGATCGTATCCTGGACCCCTCCCTGAATTTTACCCATATCTTGTTGATTCCTAAGATTAAAAAGCCTGAATTCATTACTCATTTCCATCCTATTAGCTTATGCAATGTGATAATGAGAATTATTACAAAGCGTATTGCTAATAGACTGAAACCCTTGCTTGATAATATTATTGCTCCCATGCAATCTGCATTTGTCCCTGGTAGACTTATCTCTGATAACGTCTTAATTGCCTTTGAGATTAACCATTTCCTTAAGAACAAGACTCAGGGGAAGCAGGGACACATGACTCTTAAACTGGATATAAGCAAGGCGTATGACAAGGTTGAATGGAGCTTTCTCAGGCAGGTACTCTTTAAATTGGGTTTTCACGATCATTTTATTCAGCTTGTCTTACTTTGCGTGTCTTCGGTTTCGTACTCGGTCATGTTGAGTGGTAAGTAGTTCGGTCACATTACCCCAAAAAGAGGTCTTCGTCAAGGAGATCCTCTTTCCCCTTACCTTTTCTTGTTATGCGCGAAAGCCCTCAGTTCCTTGATTACTAGAGCAGAATCCCTCGGTCACTTACATGGTGTTGCTATTTGTTGAGGTGCTCCTAGCATCTCACACGTATTTTTTGTCGATGATACTCTTCTCTATACCCAGGCTTCTCTCGAAGCTATGCATTGTATAAAAATGCTTTTTCAGATATACGGCAAAGCGTCGGGGCAGGAAATCAACCTTCAAAAATCTGTGGTTGTATTTAGCAAAAATACCTCTGCTGACTTGATGACCACCATTTCTGCGAGACTTGGCATTAGACGGGCGGACATGCATGACCGATATTTAGGGCTACCTTCTGTTGTTGGGCGATCTCGGAAAGCGGTCTTCCATTATATCCATGATCGAATTTGGAAAAAATGCAGTACGTGGGGTGAGAACCAATTATCACAAGTTGGGAAGAAAATCTTGATCAAAATGGTGGTGCAAGCTATCCCAACCTACGCCATGGGAGTGTTTCGACTACCAGAGGGTCTTATCCGCGAAATTGAGAATATGATCGCGTGCTTCTGGTGGAACTCGGCCGACAATCAGAAGATTCATTGGCTTCCATGGAAAACTTTGTGCTCTTCAAAACTTGCGGGAGGGCTTGGCTTACAGGACTTACGCTCTTTCAATAACGCCATCCTTGCTAAATAGTTCTGGTGCTTGCTTACACACCCGACTTCTTTGACTGCTCGGCTTTTGGAGGCTCGCTATTACCCGAGTCTATCTATCCACAAAAGCACTTGTTCAAGCGGGCTTCAGATGGCGGATTGGAGATGGACTGCACGCTCGGATTTGGATTGATCCGGGGATTCCAAAGTTGTTGTCTTTTTGCCCCAACTCTCATCCGGAACCTTCACCTCCGCCAACCACTGTGAGTCACCTGTTTGATCCTTTACTTCATGATTGGAATGTGGCTCTCGTTAAATCTCTCTTTGATCATGCGGACTCTCAAGCTATCCTTTCTATTCCAATTAGTGCTACTCCTTCTCATGACATAATGATTTGGCACTTTATGAAGTTTGGTACCTTTTCAGTTAAATCTGCATATAGGTTAGTGTTAGAATAGGTGACTAGAAAGCCAATGGGTTTGGCATTTTGTAACCTATCTCACAACTTGATATAATGTAATATTATGTAATGAATAAAATGAGTATTCGTTACCTTTGATATTCTCTTTGTTGCGCTCATTTTCCATATGCTAATATGGTATTTTACATATATCGCAACAAAGCCCACATACCACAATTGACAATTGATGCAATTGGGCATACATTGGATGGTGGTCATGAAACCAACTGATAAAGAGTTGGGTCTAAAACGTCCTAACTCGAGGACCTTGAGATAGGGCATCGAGAGTCCTATAGAGACTTGCATCACGAGTCGTGTTCATTGGATGAGTGCCGTGTTTCATCGGCGACAGGCGTAGGACGCCTACACGATCTTGATGGGTTGGTCGATTGGGGTTGAGCCGACTGGACTGACTCGCGGGGATCATCATACGAAAGCCTTGGAGGCTTGGTCGGTATAATTGGATTTCCCCGGTTCTGATAGTACGGGAGTAGTCCTCAGACTTGAGGAACCATGACAATCACGTATATAGGACAGTTGTATCTTGGATCTGGCGAGAGGTGATCATCCTGTAAGATGATCATTATAAGCCTTGTCCAGTGCAGTCAGAATGTGTAGCGAGGACGGTGGGTTCCAAGAAGAGGATCCGTCCCTGGTCAGTATGTGACAGAGGTATCTCCTATGCACTCGGAGACACGTTCATGCTGCTTGAAACTATGGTCACAATGGTTGGTAGAACAGGAAACTGTTTCCTGTGTCAATGCAATGACGCATGCGTAGTCTCGAGTATTAAGCATAGATGCCTAGTCAAGGATGGGAACCGACGCCTAATTCCATACCTAGACTAAGGCCGGTAGATGGTGGGCGGTAGACGGAAGGACCGTACCCGTATGGAGATGGTACCTAAATGTTCACGCCAATATTCACCTAGTCTCTAGTGCCATGGACCGTTGCTAGAAGACCACCCATGGTAACGGAACTTGTGGGACACGGGCCCAAGTCTAGTTGAGGGTGAACCTAAAGGGTCACACACAAATCACCGAAAAGGTGCAGAAATTAACTTGGAGTCAATTTCGGAGGATGACTAAGTAATTGGATTATTTCAGGGATAATACATTGGATGGACGGGCCGATATTGTATCGGGCTCTCGTTTAATCGGTAAATGGGATTTAACGATTAACATAGAAAGTTGAGACGTTGGATCTTTTAATTGGATTAAAAGATCAACGGGATCATGTAAGTGGACCTTAAATTAAATTGAATTTAATTATTGGGTTTGTTGTAATTGGATTACAGTGGAACTTCAATTTGCCACCAGAACTCCTGGAGGGGGGGTGGGGGGAGTGATGATGCTCCGAAAATCCTTCATAGACTCAAAGCCTAAATCCCCATCCTTGGAGCAGTCTGACTGACTACTAGCAGGACAACCCATCAACAGGGAGGGTAAAAAGCCCATAACCTTACTTGCTGATTTCATTGAACTGGCAATCCCGAGAAACAGGCTCGTCCCAGTGGAACACATCATCGTAAAATCGGACAGACACATCCTATAACTTTTCAACACATCGAGACACATAATACTCAAAGATTTTGGTCAGATTTGCACGTGTGAGATAGGAATTAAGATGATAAAATCACTAGTAACAACTTTTTGAAAATATAGGTAAATCTGGCAAGACTCAATCAAACAGGTATATCTCCTAATCCCGAACAGATTATTTTAGAAGATAGAAAAGTCAAAGGGCTTTTCAGAGGTATATGGCACTTAGCAACCAAATTCCTGATGTTGGATCCATCAACGACTATAAATTGACCTTTTGTGCAGTCATTAGGGATCAAGTTCAGTAACATCATTTCAATACTTTATCTCTGGAAATTAAACACTTTCACACACATTTTGACCACTTGTTAGCTAGTTTTAGCTTACTTCGACATGATTCAATCACTCACACGAATCATTTCTCACTATTCTCCATAACTTCATCATTATTTTCACTTTAGTTCAAGTTCCCTTGTGCTTTAATACCCTACTGACTTGAGCATCGAGTGCTAATGCTTTCTTGTAGTTTAGTCCTCCCAAATATTAGAATTTACATATAGATCTTTCAAAATTTGCAGTACCAAAAAATCCAGGTATGCATCATTTCCTCTACCGAAGGAGATAACTGTTTAGCTCTTATGGATAAGAGGATTAGACTCTTTGGGAAAATCCCTATACACAGAAATTCCTAACACTCAAAAGATTTAAGAAGACTGGAATATTATTTTTTGAAGAGTTCGAGATAATTTTCGATGATTATCTCTATATTTATAATAGGGCGGACTTCAATCACAGACTTCAAATTTGTTTTGGACGACATCATTGCATTCATTATCTATTTTGGCTTCTTGCTTTCTAGCTATTGTCACTTGTTTTTCTAACTTTGGGCCTTTTTTATTTTCTTCTGGTGACAGTCTTTTTCTTGATTTTTTACATTCTGAAGTTTTTACCTCTTTTTGTGATTTTTTTGATGTCTTTTACCCTTCTTTGGTTTGCTTTGGGGATTCTTCTGGGTCAACCAGTTTTTGTTCCAAATAAGGGCTTTTCCTATTTTTCATAACAAGGGCATATATGATTATGCCATTGTCCAACATGTATCATGTTGCATGCCTTTTTCTGGTGGCTTCTGTTGTGGGTAGCTTTTTCTCCGAGAGCATTATATTTTTCTCAAATAGGCTCTTCACAAACTCAATACTCTTCCCTGTTATGGAATTTAACAGGAACGATCCATTTAATTTATTTGAAAATATTTTAATGGGAACTTGACTTCGTCCATCTCTATGAGACAGACCCAAAACGCCCAAGTCCGTAGAGTGAAGATTTCATTCTCGTCGATGGGTTAAACCAAAGGACTTCTCCTATTGCAGTCTTTGGTTGATCGGATGCTGCCATATCAGGTTTTTGTAATTTGATGAAATGAAATGTTGGATGAGAACTCTTTCTTGTTAGTGCTGGAGCCGTTGAAATGAACTTGAGCTCCAAAATATCTCCTCGTTTAAGGTGAGAATTAATTTGCCAAGAATTGTATACCGCCCCATTAATCCACCCTAGAAGATTTGAAATTTTCAAAAATTCAGTTGTTGTAGTATGAAATGAAGCAAGAGCCCCAAAATCATACCACTCTCAAACTTCTTCTAGGTTGGATCCCTCAAGCATCCGGGTCCTATGATATTACCCTAAAGTATCTACGAGGGTGATGCTTGGGTAATGCCCTCATACGAAACACGTTTTTCTGATGTTTTTTGATGCCTGTCATCGTTTGAAGGTTAATCTCTTCCTCTTTGAGCCCAGAGCTATGGGTTAATTTAAACCATCAGAAGTTTGCACTTCCTATAGCTCAATTGTTGCCTTTTCACCAGAGCCTGTTGATAGCCCTTGTGCAAGCAGTATTTGAATTTGCTGCTCTAGGTATAGAGTCATGTACTCTAAATGCAAGCTTAGATCCATGCACTTGTAATTCTCGGGTTATCATCGAAGGTGATGTCTTTCGAATTGGTTCTACGAGTGTGTCCAATAATATGCTAGAAGTATGTAGGACGCTCTTAATGCTGATCTGTATGTTGTCAAGATCAACCTATTGCACTAGGCCAACTACTTGGGCTTTAATCGTTAACTGTCCAAATTTCTTCTCAAGCTCTTCAACGTTTTCCCTGAGGTTCTTGTATCTCGTGATAATGGATTTTTATGAGAGTTAATAACGACAATATTATGACAATAATATTAGTATTCAACTTATCATATGATAATACGAGCTTTCTCAATTTCAATTTCAAATTTATTTTTTCAAGAAAGCTTTAACATTCCTATTATCTACTTCCAAAGTAAATTCTTGGCTAGTAAGAATAAATGCCACTTCTTAAACACCTTCCAAACCTCAAAGAAATCTTTCTTGTTAATTTAACATCCACATATTTTTATATATAATTATGGGATTAATTGATAATTATTTAAGAAATTTAGTTAATTAGTAAATAAATTATAGATAAAATCTTGATCATATTAAGACTTGAACGGAATGAATTTTGAGCTTTATAAAATATTTGGGGGCAAATTATATTAATTAAGAAAAATTTGAGAGGGACGTAATGGGTATTTTGAAAAAGTTTAAAAAAAAGAAAAAATAGAAAATGGGGGGAGATTGCGGCTGCCTCCCCACCGCCTCATTTTACGAATATATAATATTATGTAGGGATATACATATTGCTACACAATTCTCTCTCACACACACACACAATTTACACACACTCGACGATTCGGAGAATAGGTATGAAAAAAATGATTTTAAATTTTTTATTTAATTCATATAGTGATATTATTTAATTAGTGCCTTTACTAAATATAATTTATACTACCCTATTTAATATTTCATCGGAGAATTTTATGAGTTTAAGTATTTGTAGATTAGTGATCGGCTAAATGCCTCAATTGAATTAGGGGGTGTTATAGTTAATGCGTTAAACTACTTAATTTATTAGTTTAATCATATCTATAATTGATTTGCTCAATTTAATCGGGTTGAAAGTTATATTTGAGAAATCGATAGAAAAATGGATAGGGATAGTAGAATATTATATTTGAGAAATACTATATATGTTAAAAAGGAATATGAGATTTTTTGTAACGTCCATATAATTTTATTCATAATCGATGGACTAATTAGTAATTATTAAGGAAATATAAATTTAATTATAAGTCATAGGTTGAAATTATATATATATATATATTAAAACTTGAAGGGACTAAATTGAAACTTTATTAAATATCTGTGATCAATACATAAATATATAGAAGTTAAAGATCAAATTGCAATTTTAATAAAATTATAAAAAAAAAAAAAAGAAAATGAAATGATATATATGGTCAGCCAGCACGTGGCTGACCATCATTTTACCTATGTAAATATATATATGTTATTAACTTACAAGTTAAGTAATCACACACACAAATATAAAATATACATTTCACTTATTTGAAATTTGCTAATCTCGGGCGAAAAATCAGGTTAGTAAAATTTTACTTTAAATTATGAATTAATTATTATATTAACATTGTTTAATTAGTGCATTTATTAAATATGATTTGTACTATTCGATTTACTATTTAACCAGAAAATTTATTGAATTTGAGTATTTATATAAATTAGTGTTCGAGTATATATTTAATTAGACTAGAATATATAGCTAATGATATGAAATTATATAACCTACTAGATTTAGTAGTTGTTATAATGGACCATTCAAATTGATCAGTTTATTAATCAAATACATAATTGTATGTACCAGTGTTTAAATAATTGTTATTATAGTGAAGAATTGACAGAAATTAATAGGGATAGTAGGGAATTATATTTGAGAAATATTAGGGAATTGTATTTGAGAAAATTATAATTATTAAAAAGAAAATATGATATTTTTGTAATAATTTCGTTTAGGGATGTTATAAAGAACGATGGTTATAAAACTATGAGGGGTTTGAGGAAATGAGCTTTTATGAGTTAATTGATAAATTAGATGTATACAAGGGAAGGTTATAGTATCTAATATTTAGAGGAAAAAGGAACGGATGTTTGTATATTAATATAAATGAAATATTAAAAGATTGATATAAAATATAGGCATATATTTAGTAATTTCATTCGTAATTTACGATATTTTCAATATTTATATTGATTATATATATTATAACGTATTATAGGACACGGGGATAAAGTAGAAGACTAATCAACTCCTACTAGCATAATCGTTTTGGGATCGAGGTAAGTATAGTTAATTGGATCTATATAAGTATATATAATTATACTTGTTTATCGTAAACCTGATTGATATTTATAGATGCTTATTTGGGTTACGTGGTTATTCTGTGAAATTGTCGTTACGTGTTTATTTGTAGTTATTTATGTAATATAAATGTTGACAGATGATTGTCGTATATTATATTTTATTGTTGCAAGGAGTTGAATGAAGAAGTCAATTATGAGTATATCGTTCAATTGGGATAAAGAGATGACTTACCTAGTTGGGGAACATAGTCAATGGTTTGTGATGATGTGTTGATGATGATGTGTTGATGATGATGTGATTGACGATGTGATATGAGAAAAATGAATAAGCTAGGTACCATGGCGCGTAGGGTACCGGGGTATTCCGGGTAGCGGGGGATATCCTGTGCTGATAGCTACACACTGGGGTGGTGTGGGGATGCCATGTTCGTTGTGATGTTCTGTGCTGATATTGCTACACACTCAGATAGTGTGGGGATATCACATTCGACGGGTATCCTGTGCTGTATACAATATGACATTGATTGAGATAATGATAGCCGGCAGAACCATTGACTGATGTACTCCAATTAGAGTAAGCAGGGCCCTAAGAATATAAAACTATGACTTCAGATATTGCATTATGTATTAATGCATGATTGTGGCATTGATTACTTTATGGCTTTATTATGATTACATACATATATATTTATATTGAATATTCGTTAGTTTGTGACATGACGTGTATATAGGCTGGTTAGCTATACTTATTGAGTAGGCAGCTCATCCCTTGCCAATATTTTTCAGGAGATAGATCACGGTGACTGGCTCCGTCAAATTGGGAGTCGGGAAATGGATCTGAATAGGTGGGTCAGCCGTGACATCTGAAGCCGTGGGTTTGGCCATATGACTATTAAACATCTAGTCTTTTGTCGGGTTTGTGTTTTAAATTTTGTAACAGCCTGAAACTTTCATCTTTTGGAGTTTGTACATAAGTATATCTGTGGCCTAGTAAATATAAACTTTTGATGATACCTATCGTGATTTAAGATATATTTATAGAATTATATTATATCGAGAGAAATAGGATTTATCTTATTAATTTAGAATGAAAATTCTTATAAGACAACTTATAATTACGAAGAGTATGATGATTAGTAGTGATAAAGTATAGTTCCGTAGGGGGTGTCACATTTTTGTAATAATTTAATTTAGGATGCAATAGAGAACGGTAATTATAAAAATATAAAGGGTTTGATAAAATAAACTTTTATGAGTTAATTGATAAATTATATATATATATATATCGGGGAAGCTTATAATATCTAATTGTTTAGACGAGGAATGAACTGAGGTTTGAATTTCAATATAAGTGAAATATTAAAAGATTGACAAAAGATATATGAATATTATTTAGTAATTGTATTCGCAATTTATGATATTTTCGATATATTGATATTATATATATATATATTATAACTTATTATATAGCACGGGGATAAAGTAGAGGATTGATCAACTCTATTTATTAATGTAATTGTTTAAGGATTTGAGGTAAGTATACTTAATTAAATTTATATATATATATGTGTATGTGTATATATATGTTATATATATGGATATATATTCTTGTGTTGTATATGAAATTATGAATTGTTGGCTATTTGTCTGGATTACTTGTTATTCTGTGAAGTTGTCATTATATGATTATATGTGATTATGGTGTACGAAAGTTCAAAGGATGATGGTATGTATTATATTTGATTATTAAATAAAATTGAACGTTGAGGTTACTGGTGGAAATTTGATTATTGAATGACGACGAATTTTAAGATTATTGATGAGAATATTGTGAATTGAGATAAAGAGATGGCTTACTTGACTAGGGGGCATACTGCAATGGCTTACGATAATATGAGTAATGACGAGCTGTGTGCTGTCATTGATCAGTGGATATGATGTGTCATATCATACGAGTTGTGTGCTGTGTGTTGTGTGATATGATGGATGATGGGATATCATACGAGCTATGTGTTGTGTGGTACCGAAGAAAAAAAGGATATTATGATTGAGGTGATGATAGCCGGCAAAGACCATTGAGTGATGCACTCCAGATTGGGTAAGCAAGGCCCTAATAAAATAAACGATGATTCTGGATATATTGTACTGTGGATTGATGTATGATTGTGGTATTGGTTATTTCATGATTTTGTGGTGATCGTATATTAAATAATATTTATGAATTGACATAATTGTATGAGACTTGTCTTATTGCATATGTGTATGTGTATATATAAGTCGATTAGCTATGCTGATTGAGTAGGTAGCTCAATCCTTGCCGCGTATTTCACAGGACATAAGTCACCATGGCTAGCTAATCATAAGCCGATCACCAGTATTACTAGGTAGGTCAACAGTGATATCCTAAGTTGGAAACACTAGCTACACAATTACATAGATATGAGATTTTTAGTGGATTTGTATTTTCTTTAAGTTTTTTCCTATAACTAAAAACTTTACTTTTCTCCTTTCTTTATAGTGATAATGGCTAAGGTCGATGATTAATTACAAAGTTTTGATGACGTATGTCCTTTTATGATGTTTACATAATATATGGATTAAAATATGGATTAAAATATGGATTGTCTTATTGGATTAAATGTGAATTCTTTACAAACTGGGATGTGACTGCGGAGGGGGTGTCACATTGAGTGGTATCAGAGTAAGGAGTAGATTCTATGTGGTTAATTTGTGAAGAATAGTATTATTGAGTACTTAAATTATATATTATGCACTTAAGAGTAAATGTGACTTTCATATAGGCAAGAATAGTTGAATACAATGTATATTGACCCATACAAACTTATGGATAGAATTGGACCAGTAGCGTATGGGGAATAGTATTATTGGTAGAGTTATCATGGACATATGACGTATTCTATATTTTTATGCTATGATAATATAAATATGATCCTAGTCATGTTTTGTGTGAACCGAAGATAGAAATATTAAAGGAATATACCATGAACCGGAGATAGAAATATCAAAAGGATTAACATACGTGGAAGAACCAATAGAAATTTTGGATCGGCGAGTAAAGAAGTTGAGATATAAAGAAATACCGATAGTGAAGGTAAAGTGGAGTTATCACTTACCCAAAGAAGCCACTTGGGAGGGTGAGAAGAGTATGAGAGAAAAATACCAATATTTATTCCATGAACTAGTACGTTAATTAAATTTCGGCGACGAACTTTTTATTAGGAGGGGAGAATTGTAACACCCACATATTTTTATATATAATTATGGGATTAATTGATAATTATTTAAGAAATTTAGTTAATTAGTAAATAAATTATAGATAAAAATCTTGATCATATTAAGACTTGAACAGAGTGAATTTGAGCTTTATAAAATATTTGGGAGCAATTATATTAATTAAGAAAATTTTGGGAGGGATGTAATGGGTATTTTGACAATTTTTAAAATAAAACAAAAAAAAAAAAAAAATGGGGGGAGATTGCGGCTGCCTCCCCACCGCCTCATTTTACAAATATATATTATTATGTAGGGATATACATATTGCTACACAATTCTCTCTCACACACACATAATTTACACACACTCGACAATTCGGCGAACAAGTATGAAAAAAATGATTTTAAATTTTCTATTTAATTCATATAGTGATATTATTTAATTAGTGCCTTTACTAAATATAATTTATACTACCCGATTTAATATTTAATCGGAGAATTTTATGAGTTTAAGTATTTGTAGATAGTAATCGGCTAAATGTCTCAATTGAATTAGGGGTGTTATAGCTAATGCGTTAAACTACTTAATTTATTAGTTTAACCGTATATATAATTGATTTGCTCAATTTAATAGGGTTGAAAGTTATATTTGAGAAATCGATAGAAAAATAGATAGGGATAATAGAATATTATATTTGAGAAATATGATATATATTAAAAAGGAATATGAGATTTTTGTAATAATTTAATTTAGGATGCTATAGAGAACGATAATTATAAAAATATAAAGGGTTTGATAAAATAAACTTTTATGAGTTAATTGATAAATTATAGATATATATATATATCGGGGGAGCTTATAATGTCTAATTGTTTAGACGAGGAATATACTGAGGTTTGAATTTCAATGTAAGTGAAATATTAAAAGATTGACGAATGATATACGAATATTATTTAGTAATTGTATTCACAATTTATGATATTTTTGATATATTGACTATATATATAATATAACTTAATATATAGCATGGGGATAAAGTAGAGGATTGATCAACTCTATTTATTAATGTAATCGTTAAAGGATTTGAGGTAAGTATAGTTAATTGAATTTATATATATATACATGCGTGTATATGTATATGTTATATATATGGATATATATTCTTGTGTTGTATATGAAATTATGAATTGTTGGCTATTTGTCTGGATTACTTGTTATTCTGTGAAGTTGTCATTATGTGATTATATGTGGTTATGGTGTACGGAAGTTAGAAGGATGATGGTATGTATTATATTTGATTATTAAATGAAATTGAACGTTGAGGTTACTGATGGAAATTTGATTATTGAATGAAGACGAATTTTGAGATTATTGATGAGAATATTGTGAATTGAGATAAAGAGATGGCTTACTTGACTAGGGGGCATACTACAATGGCTTATGATAATATGATTAATGACGAGTTGTGTGCTGTCATTGATCAGTGGGGATGATGTGACATATCATACGAGCTGTGTGCTGTGTGCTGTGTGATATGATGGATGATGAGATATCAAACGAGCTGTATACTGTGTGATATGATGGATGATGGGATATCATACGAGCTGTGTGCTGTGTGGTATCATTGATGATGGGGTATCATACGAGTTGTGTGCTGTTGTATCGAAGAAAACAAGAGATATTATGATTGAGGTGATGGTAGCCGGCAAAGACCATTGAGTGATGCACTTCAGCTTGGGTAAGTAGGGCCCTAATAAAATAAGCGATGATTTTGGATATATTGTACTGTGAATTGATGTATGATTATGGTATTGGTTATTTCATGATTTTGTGGTGATCGTATATTAAATAATATTTATGAATTGATATATTTGTATGATACTTGTCTTATTGCATATGTGTATGTGTATATATATAAGTTCATTAGCTATGCTTATTGAGTAGGTAGCTCAATCCTTGCCGCGTATTTCACAGGACATCAGTCACCATGGCTTGCTGATCATAAGCCGATCACCAGCATTACTAGGTAGGTCAACAGTGATATCCTAAGTTGGAAACCCTAACTACACAATTACATAGATATGAGATTTTTCAGTGGATTTGTATTTTCTTTATGTTTTTTTTCCTATAACTAGAAACTTCACTTTTCTCCTGTCTTTATAGTGATAATGGATAAGGTCGATGATTAATTACAAAGTTATGATGACGTATCTCCTTTTGTGATGTCTACATAATATATGGATTGTCTTATTGGATTAAATGTGAATTCTTTATAAACTGGAATGTGATTACAAAGGGGGTGTCACAGTTAATATGCCAAAGTTTAGCTTGTTGTTCGGTGGATAACCCTCTTGTGTATCCACATACTTCTTCACTAGTAGTCGTCTTCTTCATGAGCACTATTGCCCATCTGTAATCATTGACATTTGTATAGAGTACGAATTCATCCAATCTTATGGGATTGCGAGCTTTAGGATTATTGCAAACCTGTTGCAACTCACGAATCATTTGTGAATTTCCTCGCCTTTTCAGTTCGAGCTTTATGTTTCTTTTAGAAGTGATCTAAAATTCTTTCGTATCTTGCAAGATCCTTAATGAAGATCCCCGCAAAATTAAGAACTCTCTAGAAGCTTTGAAGTTGCTTCTTTTCTTTGACAATGTCCGAAAAATCATGGATTTTTTCTACAGTGTGCTCCTGTAATTCGATACCTACTTTATCAATAAGGATTCCCTGAAATTCAATTTTATCAACAGCTATAATGACTTTTTTTTTTAGAAAGCACTAATCCTTCCTTATGATACTCATTGGAAAGTTATTCAAGATGTCTAATGTGATCCTGCATACTTCTAGATGCAATAAATACGTTGTTTATGTAGACAAACATGAATTCAAGATAGTCTTTAAAAAGATTATCCATTTTCCTTTGAAATATCTATGGTGCATTAGCAAATCCCATAGGAAGTACATTCTAGATATATTGTCTTTCTGGTGTGGAAAATATTATGTATTCCTTTGAGTGATTTCCATCTTGAACTGATAAAAACTAGATTTGCCATAAAACTTAGAAAATATTGTAGCAACATTCATACAATTGAGTAAGTGTTCTCTACTAGGGATCTAATAGCCATCAAATTCTAATATCTTATTTATGCTATAATAGTTAATTACTAACTTGGATTTTCTTCTTTTTATTTCACAATGGTTTCTTGCCAAAAAATTGGGGCTACTGTAAGGAAAGACTCCAGGCTCGATGAGTTTAAGATTGGTATGCCCTTTGATGATCTTCTGCATATCTTTCGTATCCTCCATGTTCATCCGAATGGTTTTCAAACATACTCGTATTTGCATTCATCTTTGACCTTCAGAGTAGCTTTGATCTTGTTTTTATCGCACCATGACAGGGGATTCTTGTTGAAATTCCTTTGAATGAGTCTTTTGAATTTTCAAGAGAAAGCTTACTTTCTTCAAATACGTCTAATGACTTATACTGATGCATAACTTCCTTGAAAATCTTAAGTTTTTGTTCAAAAGGTTGACTAAAACCCTGTTGCCTTTAAGACAAAAGAGTCTTACCAAATTTTCTCCTACCCTGCATTTTTTGATGAGTCAATTTGACATCACAATCACCCTGTTTGTTGTGAAAGTTTATGGGCAATACCCTGTTAAATGCATTTTCTCTTCGCGAAACCTGTATCTCATTACCACAATTAGTTGTAAAAATCAATAGATTTATGTGGTTATCCTGTATATATTTTGCAAAGGTTTGAATAAAACTGTTATCTAGCAAAATATCTGGTCTTTTATAATGAAAATAAATAAGAGACGTTTTTACCTTGAACCAAGGTGTCCTAAATGCTCCTCCAATCATGATTTTTGCTTCTAGTATTTATTTATTGAGTACTAGGACTTTTTGTGAAATATCAAGTTTTGCTGTACAAATCTCTGATCCTGAATCAATATAACCTATAAAGCATTCTGACTTCTATTAATCATACAACATACCGACAAATATTTATATAGAAAATGGGCTAGTCAGAAACCATTTAAACTGAATTCTATACCATTACCTTTTCATGATCTTCGAGAAAACTTAACCCCAAAGTAATAGTTTCATTTTCTCGTCCTGCAACACCTGAAACAATGATATCATGGCCTGCTATTTCTAGCATACCTTCGTACTTATCAAAAATAGGTTGCTACAAATGATATAAGTCATCACAAGGAAAATAAATTTCTTTCTTGGTGATATCAAATACAACTTGAATTTGTTTCTAGCCTTCATATTTTATATTATCATCCCTAATTACCTGAGGAGTTGAAGAGTTTAACAACTTCTTCCTTTACCTTTTTAGCATGTGATCCTATATTCTAAATATGACATCCTGCTACGAACTCAATTGTACAACTAAGTATTGATTCTAAAACTGGGTGATCTTTAATCAAGATATCAACACTACCCATTTTGGGTATCCTAATAGAGTGTCTGGTGTCATTACCTTAGCAAATTCCTTGAAACATTCTAGGAATCTCAATATACTATTTTCTACGGAACAAATTAGAGATGTGTAGTGGAAGGCATAAGTTATTCTATATGTTATAGAATATGCTCCTTTTCCTCATTTCATAAGATCTTTCTTTTCAAATCCTGATGAAGGGTTAAGACTCGACTAAAATATTGGTCTGCTAGGTTGTATGCAATTTTAGGATAAATATCACACATTAGTTTTCCTGCATACCATTTTTCTTATCATTGTTAGAAGACAACCATCTTAATTTATTGATTCTTCAATCTATTGTTGATAAATGTATTTTTGAATAATTTTTTTCCTTAAAAGTTGCTTTTATTACTACTTCAATAGTTTCTATGTGGATCCATTTCATAGTAACAACTACTTATTCTCTAAGCTTACTTAATTTTTCAAAAATTTCTTCTTTAGGAATAAGCTGCATCTCCATCACATTAACGGTAAGTTCCATATGAATAACAAACTAACCTGAATTTAATTTGTAGATTATGTGATGTTTTATCTGGTTCAGCCCTATCTGGTTGAACCAGATAAAACATCACATAATCTACAGATAAAACCATCGTATGGGCTGAGATTAGATTCTTGTTGCATGATTCTTTTTATGATTTTGTTTGATACCATCATCCTTGAAAAGAATCCTAATAGGATTTCAAATGTTTGAAGCCTATCTCCATCATTGTAGTTACTCTGATTTGTTTGAAGATCCATCCGTATCACTATCTATTCTTCATAAATACTTTCATCTAAAGGAAAATCCTCGAATCGGTAACTATGTACCAAATCCCATAGTAAACTGAAACTAGGATGTCATCATTTTGCTCCACACGTCCAACAATTACAATCTTTGAAACTTACATTTGCTCTGGTGTGGGATTGTCTAGAAGTTCATCTTTTAGGGGTTCTTCCCGTGGATCGTGCATCTGTTTGTCTAGATTCTTGAGATGAAGCTCTTGTTAGTCCTACTTTTTGTCCAGATTTGGACCACCATGATCTCCTTCGGAAAGAGGAATTTTTTGGGACTCTTTGAGTAGGATTCACTGCTCTTTTTCTTCCTCTTCCTTTGCTCGCTTGATCTCCTATAATGGTTGAAAAATCTTTATTATCACAACAAACAGGGGTTCTTTTAATCTTACCTTTTAGTCTCTTCATGTTCTTTTGGACGAATGCTTGATAACACTAATCCTTCAGTTTATCTTTCAGGAAAGACATTCTCTTTGCTACTGAATCTTATTGTCCTTCGGGTACTTTGTATGATTGGACTGCAGATCCTTGCAAAGAACATAGAGGCATCTTTTTCGATTGCTACTTAACTCTGAAAGAAATACTTGTGGAACAAATAGATATATTCATAAATGGCAAAAATATTCCTTAATCGAGTCCAAAAAAGAACTTGTGAGTACTCTCTAGCCTTCTCAGCTTTGCTTCCCTCGAAGTATCTCTCTCTGATGAAATGTATTTTGATGAGCTTTTTGAGTTTTTCTGCAATAGCACTTTTGGACTCTCTGGCCAGAATATTTGCTTAAGTGTCTTCTAGGGTATTATTCCATCCTCCTTTCACAGAACCCTCCAAGCTTAACTCCAACAGTAGTATGAGTTTCTTGTCGAGTTCCAACGTGGTTGCTGCTATCTTCATGGCGGTAACCTATTCATTTATCAACTTCTCAATGTTTCAGAAATCGACAATATCCAGGTTAAGTATAGTGCCATATGGATGCAATGCTGGAGCATAGTCATTGGCCAGGGTGTGTTTTTAGGCACTCTTCGTGGATTTCGTCCTTGTTTTTCTATTAATCTAGTTCCCAGAATCATTGGGGTTGTGTTGTTATGGAAATCCACGCTTTCTCTCATTGGATGATCATGCGAGGGATCATTTGAACCTTACTTCCCTCTAACTAAATCCACAATCCCGGGTTGGGAAATGATTCTTCTAACTTGTACAGATCTGATAGATCTACCCTTGATATCTCCATTATTTTATGGACTTAATGACTTCAAGGATTTGATCCTCTTTTGTCTTTTTGGAATATCCATCGCATTTCCCTTCTGATGTAGAAAGAATACTGGTCCGAAGTGTCCTGTGATACACTCTTGGTAGGATTTGGATATCTCAGGGGTATTCCTTTGGCTTCTATTCAAATTTGTAACTTCGACTTTCAAACATGTAAGTCCTTGTGTAGATCTGAGTGGATCTTTAGGATCTCGTCCATTTTTTTGGCTCAAGGAGATCTATTTTCATAGGTATGTGGATTAACCTATGTACACATTCTTGAACTTTGTTTTTGAATCTCTCTTAGATCTTTAGAGATTTTTGAGGTATCCGGCTCGAGTTCTTTCTAATCAGTTCCTTTTATATTAATTCTAAGAACTGTATTGTTTCGGAAATTTACCCAATTCGTTTCTCTTTGATGGTATTCTATTATGGATCTTGGTGGATTGTAGGCATCTCACCACATAGGCTCGTTCAAACAAGTTTTCTATTTTCTTGAGAAATTTCGTGAAGAAATTCCTTTTCTATATTTTCAGAATCTGGAAATATTCCTTATTTTTATCGTAACTCGAACTTTTGTTCGATTCTATACTTTCAAAATCTTTTCTGTTAGGTATTAAAATATCAATATGTAATATAAACAAATATTGTTCAATAAAACCTAGGCTCTGATACCATTTTATGTGAGCATGGTGTGAGTTATGCAAATAAAGTAACAGTTGGACTAAAACGATCCTTTAAAAGTGTAAAAGGGGTAAAATTGTCATGAATCCTGCCAAAGTACTAAATTTGATACTTTTAGGAAAGTTGGGGGCAGGGTGTATAAATCGAACTTTTTAAAGTTGGGATATAAAAATTGAATAAGTTGTATAGTTTGGGGACCAAATTGATTTTTTCCTTTTGTTTATATTTATATTTTCCCCTTGATGGGGCGTGCTACAATAATAGGATTAGGACTGTAAATATTCATGAATTCAAAACAATAGTTAGTTAATGAGTGGAATTAGTTGGTTTACAATGACTATACAATAATATGTAATATTTAAAGTTAATGATAAATACTCTTTCATGTTGTTTTATTTGTTAGAATGTGTGATCAGAAAGTCAATTTGGATTGACGGTTTTGGGAACTATTCGTCAATCTTTATCAATACAATATTATCCTGATGAATAGAGTAAGTATTCACACTGGCATTGTGTTTGTTGTGCTTATTACTAACATTGAATGGCGTTTCAATATCACAATAAATGCCCATAGACCAATTGGATAACCCATGTAGTTGGGTTGCGCATTGGATGGCGGCTTGAAACTAACTTCTGAGGGTTGGTTTGAGACGTTCCAAGTCGAGGATCTCGAGACTGGGTATCGAGTGTCATATTGAGACTTGCACTAAGTATTGCATTCACTTGAGTGTTGAGTTTCATCAGTGACAGACGAAGGTTGTCTATGCAATTTTAGTGGGTTAGTTGACAAGGTAGTCAACTGACTAAACTAACTCACGGGAACCTTGGAGGCTTGGTCGGTATGACTAGAATTCTTGATTCTGATAGTACGAGATTAGTCCTCGGACTCGAGGAATCATGGCAGTCACGTGCATACGGAGACTGTATCTTGGATCTAACGAGAGGAGATCATTATATAAGATGGTCATTATAAGCATTGTCCTGTGCAAAAAGAGTATGTAGCAAGGATGGTGGATTGCAAGATAGGATCTGTCCCTCGTCAGTATGTGACGGTGATGTCTCCTATGCGCTCTGAGATGGTTTAGACTCTGAAAGTCTATGGCATAGCAATTGATTGAGTAGAAAAGGGTTTCCTACGTTTATCGATAGAGTAAACACATCTCGAGTATGAAGCATAGTTGCCTAGTCAAGGATGAGAATCGACGCCCAATTCCATACCTAGACTAAGGCCCGGAGACAGTCGACATTAGGACCATAACCGTATGGAACTCGAAGTCTAAATGTTCACGCCATTATTCACCTAGTTTCTAGTGTCATGGACTGTTGCTAGATGGCCACCCATGGTAACGGGCTATTTTCGGTTATTGGTTAATCAAAAATAATTGTGTTGGATACAAACCTAAGTCTAGCTGAGGTGAACCTAAAGAGTCACACACAAATCACTAGAGAGTGATGAAATTAATTTGAATTAATTCCAAAAGAGGTGAATTAGTTTAATTGGATTAAATTAATTCTTGGAGATCATAAATGATTGGATCATTTATACAGAATGATCCATTGGATGGATGATCCAAAATTTAGTTAATTAGATTAATTGAATTTTGGATTTGAGCTTTTAAATTAATGGGATTAATTTAAAAGAGGATTGGGCTAATTAATTACTGGATTGGATTCACTAATAAATTAGTAGATGGGCTTGTCCAATTAATGGATTGGATTCATTAATTAGTAGAGATGGGTTAGAAATAATTAACCGGATTAATTATTGTATTGGGCCTAATTAATTAAGTGGATTGGATTCATTCAATTAATTAAGTGCATTGAAATTGTGAATTATTTTATTGGATTAAATATTCACTTGGGAATTAAAGGTGTTGGATATTTTATTTAATTGGATTAAATTAATAAGTCCAATAAATTTAATAATTGAGATCTAATTAATTGGTAGGATAAATTAAATGGGACCGGTCCGAATACAAATGCCTAACCACTTTTGACTTTCCCTAAGTCAAAGGTTGACATTCCATGTAGAGAAAGAGCAAAAAATTATCCATATACAATGAATGTTGGAATGACCACATTCAATGTATGTAATTGTGGAGAGATTATGGTAGATTGGAGAAATATGTGTAAGTTGCCTTATGGCTTAGAAGACTATGTCTTCCTTCCATATCTCATAGAATCATTCCATCTCTTATCACACACATGCTTGGCCGACTTTCTCTCGTCTCTCTAAGGGATTTTCAGTCATCTCCCTTCCTTCTCCTACCTTGTGTTCTTCTTGGTTTAGAATCAAGTGAACAATAAAGGAAGACCGAAACATACTAATCGATAGTGTGGTTTCGATTTTCTCTTTCATGGATTCATTCCTTGCTAGCACGAGATGAATCTCACGATTTCGGTGTGGTGTGAACGTATTTAGAGGGTCTCTACGTTGGGGCCTAGCGTGGATGAACGTCGGGAGGAGATCAACGCGTGTAGCCGATCAGAGTAGAAAATCGAAAAAGGTACTCTACGTTTATGTTTTCATTTTTTCTCTTTTATTCCATAGCCATAAACGTTTGTTCATTATATGTATATGTTTATATTCTGCATTTATACACCGATAGTCCGGGAACGTTCAAAGGCACAACCCTTGAACGCGATATAAATTATGTTATTTTGCACGTTTTTATCTCCACCGCGCTTCCGCTGCATTCCTGGGCCGATCCGTTTTCTTTCATTATTCTAGTAAGTCACACACTGCAAATAAAAAAAGAATATTTATTACAACAGAGATTTACAACAGATGACAAAGAAAATTTGTCACAGAATAAAATTTACGACGGACATAATGACGACAAGGTAGAAAACGGAATAATCCCCTTTTGAAAATATTTGTGACGAAATTGATGGAATAATCCCCTTTTGAAAATATTTGTGACAAAATTGATTACCCTTTGCAAAACCTTCAGGACTGATACAAAAGTCCATCGCAATATCCATCATACTTAGGGGTGGCAATTGGGCATGAACCTGAGCAAAGCCTCTCCGGACCTGTCCCATTCAAAAAATGAAGACTGGGACAGGTAATGGGTCTTGGGCGGTCGCG